>JASCZI010000763.1:15717-28153 GCA_036250425.1 Stylosanthes scabra | reverse complement strand
TCTGTTACTCGAGCTAGGGTTCGTGGTGTGGTGATGTCGAAGTGGGTGAGAGTGTGGGTGAGGCTGAATGTAAAACCTAATTCAATTGATTGGGGGTAATTTTAGGGATTTGGTAAATTAAGTAAGGGTAAGAATGGAAGGAAAATTTGTTATAATTTCAGTCCCAGTCTCGAGTCTTCCAGTCCCTCCAAATTGGAGGTACTGAAAATACTGGAATTTTAGAGACTGGGACTGAAATTTTAGTTCCAGTCTCTATCCAAAAAACGCAATACTGATTTCCAGTCTCCCAGTCCCAGTCCCAGTCCCCTTAACCAAACACAGCCATAATGACTATAAAAAAAAAGTAAAAAATTACACAAATTATTGCGGCTAATTACAAAATAAATAAAAGGAAACTTAACAAAAAATTTATTTGCATATCAAAATCAGCTACCAAATCAATTACTAGTATATAATACATATTGAAATATAAAATACATGTGTAATTTAACTCATTTTTAATATGTATTTTGTATTCCAATGTGTATTATACATTAGTAGCTGATTTTGATGTGCATCTAACCTAACTCGAAACTTAAATGCATAACTTGCCTTGGTATAAAAGATAAAAAAATCTAAAAGAATAATGTAAATAAATCTTCAAGTAATAAGCATAGATCTATGAATATTTTTCTTAAATATATTTAATATAATAAAAAATGACAACTTCTTATATTCTTAAAAATCTCTATATATTTTTTATCTCATGTATTTCATGATTTTAGGTTGTTTGATCAATAAAAATATGACATTTGCTTTACGATAGTTAATTTATATGTATCTACGTTAAAATGTGAACTAATAAAAATTTGCCACCTACGTCTTATTATCCACATCAGCATTTGAGTTTATTTTAAAAAAATTAAATATATGATTATTTTTAATTAATAATCTTTATAATTTATTTGAAAAGATAAAAATAACCTTTCATTTAAATTTATAAAAAGACATAAACACTCTTACTTTTTTTCTTAGACCAATGCTACCCTTTAAATTTAACAAAATAAAAATTTATATCAATTTTTATCTTTAAATCTCAAAATTAAACATAATCTGAAACAAAAAAGTAAAATTCTACAACTTAACCTGAACAAAACTAAAAAATATCAATACAGAGAAAGAACGTTCATCTTCTTCCATCTACTGCTCCTTGGAAGATTTTCATCTTCTCCCCCCAACTCCTCTGACTACACTGAGAGGATAACCACATTTGCAGTTACCTCTCTGTTTTTTCTCTTTGGTTTAACCTCTGCAATTGGAATTGGAATTGGAATTTAAAGCTTTGCTGATATATGCCCCAAAATTCAAATAACTATTTAACCTGACATCTAAAATCATAGGCCTGGACATGATGTACAATAAGGATACTAATAATTGAAATTTTGAAGTAAATAGTTCAAATCTAAGGTATGATTTAGTTAAAAAACTAATTTCATTAGCTATAAAAATTTTAATTTGAAGAAAGTACTTGTTTTTTTATAGTTCTGGTGCACAACAAGTGCATAATGGCAAGGCCACCGATCATTGCAAAACAAAAACACAGAAAAAAAAAGCAATAAAACAAAAAGAAGCTAGCCTAACCCTCTAGCAAGAAAACAAAAACATAAAACTAAGATAAACTCCTCCTGGGAAAAGGATAAAGACACTAGAGGGAGATGATTTTTTTGTTGATTTCTTCTTTGTTTTGATGTATTTTGAACTTGTTGCTTTGATCTAGCATGGACTTCTCCTCTCTCGTTTTCTTTTTTTTTTTTTTTTTTTTAAAAAAAATAAACTCCTCCACATTCTTCTTTTGGCTTTGCTTAAATCTTGATAAAAAAAAAAAAAGCAAAGCCTCAATTCTTGTTATGACCACCAATCCTCATTCCTTTTGAAAAAAATTTGATTCCTGCATTTTCAAATAGACTAGAGCCTAGCAAAGGTATGTTTAAGTAACATAATGAAGCCAAAGTATGTTTAACATCAAATGCAATAAAAGCAGAACTTTCCATTCTTGTAATTTTCTTCAAGCATTTATTTAGTAGCTTATAGTATAAATATTGTTTAATTTGTAATTGATGCATAGGTATTTTTGGTATTTTTTAGCTTCAATTTATCTTGATTTTGATTACTAATTCTTGTAATCTCAGTGCTTTATCTTATAAATCAAACAAACTTGATGTCTTTTGAGTTGTGTTTGTATTTTTAGAAAAATTACAATATTTCAAGTGATTAAGCCCAAAAAAAGATGAATTGAAGAGTTGAAGTGCAAAGAAGCAAAGGAATTAAAGTTGAATTTTTGAAGAATTGCTCGAGGAGGTCCCACGTATACTTTGGAATTGCCAAAGTGTACGTGAGTCAAGAAATCAAACCCACGTATAACTCAGACTTCCCACGTATACTTTGAACACTCACAGAGAGCTCTAGACTTCTCCAAATATACGTGGAAAGCTTAAAGTATGCGCCACCTTTGATCCACACTTTACGTACACTTCTCCATTCACACGAATAATTTGGTCTCAAAACCCTTTCACCCCACGTTCTACGTGAGCTTTACACGTACAACGTGTAAACACAAAACACAACCCATGTCATACGTGAGACCTTTACGTACAATGTGAAATCGACCCCTTTCAACACACGTCAAATGTGAGCTCTCCATGTCATACGTGGGAGGCTAATGTATGACGTGTAACCTTCATACACCTTTTCACGTCATATGTGAATGCTTCACATATGACGTGTATCTTGCTTTCCAAACTTCACGTTATACGTGGGCACTCCACATATAACGCCAACGCCACAGGCCTTCATTCAATCCCAAGTTACTCACGCATAATTAACCCTTCAGACCTTCACCCACATACACTTTACCACTCAAGGCTTTCAATCACAAGTTATACGTGAGACTTGAACGTATAATTTGAAAACCCTCCTGATTCATTGACACTTGCAACTGACAAAGATCAAATTGAAGATTTGAATACTTGAGAAGATTTTAGAAGATTTGGAAACCAAAGGATCACAGAAGCTATGAAAATTTGAAAAGATTTGATTTGTTCTTAATTAGGAAAGATTTGTTTTGGATTTTATTTTTAATTGTAATCTCTAGATTTGATTTTTATTTTATTCTAGGATTAGATTTAGGAGGCTAGGTATATATAGTAAGAAGTTTACTAACCTCAGCACCACGTTTCTACCTCAGTTTTTACTCTTAATTTTATTTTGTGTTTTAGAGATCATGAGTAGCTAATTCCACCATTGTTAAGGGTGAGGAGCTCTGTTCACCCAACATGGATTGCTTAATCTGATTGCCATTGTGTTACTCTTGATCAACCTTCAGTAATCAATAATTCATGAGTTTGGTTTTCGTTCTTCATCCCAATGTTTGAGAACTACCGAGAGGTATTCTTTTACTGTATTTTTTTTTTTTACTTTAATTGAGAAATTGAGTAATTGAATAAAGCTAGAAAACCTAATTCACATAATCTTTTAGAAGAACTAGAGATAGGGACCTATTAAATTGTGCAACACTTATAATTCTGTGATATATCAATTGGACTAGAGTTAGGTTGGTTATAGTGACATGTAAGCCGATCTAATACCGCTTTTGAATATCATAAGGATTCAGACCTGAAATATGTTCTTCACCTTCTAATTAGTTAATTGTTCATGAGAGTGACTGTTAATTAGTTTTGAAGAGATTAAATTGCTAAGAGATTAGGACTTAGTCAATTATAGGTTGTTGTAAATGATTACTGATAAATTATCAAGATAACTTGGCATGAAGATTGGCATCCTAGGGTTGAACATCTCCGAGCTCTTAACTAGTTCTTTTATTCATTTAATTCCCAATTACTACTTGTTCTCTCTGGAACTTAATTTGGTATTCTCTTTTCTTACTTTTAGATTGATTTGATTACTACTCTTCCTCCTTATTCGATTTGTCTAATTTGGAAATCTACTAAGGATTGTTTGCTTGATCCATTAATTCTCGTGGGAACGATATCTACTCACCATGGTATTATTTGATATGATTCGGTGCACTTGCCGAGTTTATACCCCATCAGTAATCTTAGTCATGGATGAAAATGGCAAGGAGTCATATAAGAATGGCAACCACTCTGAAGATTTGAGCTTTGAGTATGAGTGCAGCTCCGATGAAAGGGATGACATGGTAGCCACAAGTGTAGTTATGACTGAAGAAAATTCTACAAATACAGATGGCATTGAAAAGCTAATAACTGATTTGACCACAGAAGACATATGGGGATTAGTGTTTGATACGGAATCTCAAGTTTGTGAGTTTTACGACAAATATGCTAAGTGTAATCGGTTTGTGTCCTTAAAAGATTTGAAGTTTGTTGATGCTAACGGCAATATTAATACAAGATAGTTAGTTTGCAACAAAGCAGGAGAAAGACATTGGAAGCATCTTAAAAGAGACAATTGAAAAAAAGAGCATAGGACAATTACTCGTGTCAATTGCAAGGCTAGAATTCGCTTGATTCGTCACTATAGGTCCAACAAGTTGACAGTTGGTGCCTTAGAGAGTGAACACAATCATCCATTATTGTGTCCACCTAAGTATAGGCATCTTATTCCTACTAATCGTGGGCTTACTGACGCTGACAAAACACAAGCAGACAGCTTGAGTGTAAACAATGTTAAAACATGTCACATAATGGGTTACATGGTTTCTCAAAAGGATGGACATGATAAGGTCGGTTTTACTAGCAAAGACCTACATAACCACATTAGTAGAACCAAGCCTGACAAAGTGAAAGATAGTGATTTCTCCAAGACAAACAGTGACCCATTATTTTCAGAAAAGTTCACCTTAAAATATGGCAAGCTGGATAATTTGGTGTGGGCTGATGGAGCAACCATTGTTGATTACAAATATTTTGGTGATGTCGTGTCTTTTGACACAACTTATAAGAAAAATGTCTACAACAAACCCTTAGTCATATTTTCAGGAACCAACTACGCACCATGGGGATACAACTATATTTGGATGCGCCTTACTATCATATGAAAGGAATGAAACTTTCAAGTGAGTATTGAATGAATTTTTAGAAATCATGTCAAACAAACTATCCGGAGGCGTTGTAACGGACGGGGACCGTGCCATGGGAGAGTCAATCTAAGAAATATTTCCTGGAATACCACACCGCCTTGGTGCATGGCATCTCCATCGTAATGTTGTTCAAAATATGAAAAAAAAAACAATTTTGGGATGATTTTAATGTATTGTTGTATGGCAGTTTACTCCAATAGCATTTGAAGAGAGATGGAATGAGGTCATATGGAAGTATGGACTTACTGACAATGAATGGGTGCAAGGCATTTACAATGACAAAATGAAGTGGGCTACTGCATATTTGAGGGAACACTTCTTTGGTCGCATAAGAATTACATCACAGTATGAAGGAATTCACCCTTTGTTGAAGAACTATGTTGACCGTAAAACCAGTCTCCTTGAATTCATGCAAAAATTTAGTGAGGTACTAAGGCATTACCTGGATAATGATTTAATGCTGACTATAATACTTTTTATAAGTTACCTGTCTTGACTACGTGTTTGGAAAGCTTTGAAAAACAAGTTACTGAAGTTTGTGCTATCTTCATACTTGTCAAAGATGAGATTGAAGTAGCAAGTACGTTAAATGTGATCGAGGGCTCAAATGCAGGAGATATTGTTGAGTATGAGTCGAGTGAGTATTACAATCAACAATGGTTATTTAAAGTATCTAATGACAAAGACAAGGGCCTTTTCGCCTGCAAGCGCCGGTTATTTGAGAGTCGTGGAATACCATGCTCCCACATCTTTGGAGTTTTGAAGCATCGCAATGCAAAATGTGTCCCCAGGTCTCTTATCTTGAAGAGATGGACAAAGGATGCACAGAGTGATTTTATCTGCTCTAATCCAGAGAAAGAATCAGATGATATAGTGTAGACTCTCATGTGAGGTGCTTTTATTTCCTCGAAAAATCCAGATGACTATAGGAAAATCCCAAATGATCTACTTAAGCTAATTTGGAAGGTGCAAGAAAGAAGTAATGCACAAAACATGTATGTCTTCGATTGCATCAAAATTAATAGGCAATCCTGCTATTGTGAAGACAAAGGGTGCTCCACGGAAAGTAAGGAAAGGCCAAAAGAGGCGGAGATGCGCACATTGTAAGTCTAGAAAGCATTTCATTAAGAGATGTCCATTACTGCCCAACAAGGTATGCAAACCTTGTGATAGATAAATAACAAAGCAAAATTCAACCGTACTCACACCCAAGAAACAAAATCAGCTAATAATTATGAATCTCATAGTGCCCACTACCTTGTATTCTATTTATAATTGCATGTCTCCTTTTAACCATTATCTTCCTAAAGTTGGAATTACACCGCACTCACAGTTTTCCCATGTATCACCGAATACTACTTGTCCCAATGATAGGAATACTTGGATTGGTCTTTTGAATAAAGTCATCAAGAATAAAAAGACATAGACTAAGATGGCAAGAAATCGACATACTTGCTAAGGTCTAGAGGGCTATACCCACTATTTTTCCTTATCAATAGCTTTTTTTCTCCTTTAAGTAGATAAGTTCAAAATATAGATGAAAACTTATTTTAGTTTAGGTGTCGCAATTGCTATATTTTACTTTGTTTCTCATTATGGATTTTGATTTTTGTTCTTTTCATTTATTATTATTATTAGGTGCTACCAAGTGTAGTTGATTATTATCATTATTATTGCAATTATAATTAGGTGGTGGTGCTGGAACTAATTATTATTATTATTATTATTGTAAAGATATAAGATTTTTCAAGCAGTTAATGTTGAGTTAGTTTGTTAGTCAATTTTGTTATTCTATTAGATTACAGTTTTTTTGTTATAACTACTTCCTTGGCTAAGTTGTCATATTAGCTATATATATATATATATATATATATAGTGTAATAGACTTAGGAAAGTTGAGTTTTCTATAAAATCAATACAATTCATAATTCAATATACGAGTTAAGGATGAATATGTGCATAACTAATTGCAGTTGCTATTATATTATTAACTTTTTTAACAATATTATGATTGACCTTGTTCAGTTCTGTATTTATGTTACTAAAAGTATATGAACTTAAAAATTCAAGGCAAGGAGAGAATGTACTATATATGTATTATTTTCTGTAATAAGAATAAAAGGAACACAAGGAGTGCTCCACTTATGAGAGGATGCTCTTGTGTGTCCCCTTTAGTAGGGCTGAACATGGATCGGATAAAATCCGCAGATCCGCGGTAAATATCTGCATCCGATCCAAAAATTACGGATTTGATCCGATTCGAAGAAGGTGCGGATCCGATATGATCCGATCCGAAGTGTTAGAGGATCGGATAGCGGATTTGGACATGACATCCGCATATTCGATCCGATGATCCGCTTATCCGCACAAATATAATTAAAAAAAAAGAGAAAATATATATACCTAACTTAATTTGGTGTGAGAAACCCTAGCCATCCACCCCAAAAATCTCACACTCACTTCTCACAATAAAGAATTCACAATCTGCTCTGAAGAGTGAAAACCTAAATACCTAATTACCTCTTCCTCTCTCAGTCTATCTCTCACCAAAAGAAACACCCTAGCCATCTCATTCTCAGCCACTCGGCCACTCACATCTCACAGCCGCCCTCCTACTTCCTGCACACCACTACGGGACCATCGCCGCCCGTCCTTGCATCGCGCCGCCTCGTCCCTCTGTCAAGAGCGTCGTGCCTCTACCTCTCACGACCCCGTCTCTCTGCGACTCTGCCTCCGCCTCTCACGGCCCAGTGCCTGCGTCGTGCCGCCGATGCCACCACCTTGAAGTCGTCAAGGTTCTTCGAAGTTCGCTGTGCAGCCTGTGCTTTCTCGTCTTCTTTCTTCGAATCGATGAAGACTCTCAAGATGCTAGCATGTCTTCGGACTCTGCTGCCCCAAGTTCTAGTATTGAGATGAGTGATAGTGATAGCATTGTGTTTGAAGACCCTATGAGCTAGTGGAAGCAAACACAAAGAATAAAGCTAAGTGAGCTTAAGAAGAATGAGATGGATAGGTACTTGGAAGATGAAGTGAAGGAAGATTATAACGGATTTGATATATTGAGGTGGTGGAGAGGAAAGGCAGTAAGGTATCGCATTCTCTCGTGCATGGCTAGAGATATATTAGCCATTCCTATTTCAACAGTAGCATCCGAGTCGGTTTTTAGCACCGGGGGTAGAATTCTTGACTCTTATCGTAGTGCTTTGAGTCCTATAACTGTTGAAGCTTTAATTTGTACTCAAAATTGGTTGAAACCTGCTCAGATTCTGGTTCCACTTGAGGAAGGAGATCAAGCTATGGATTCTGGTATGAATTTAATGATTAATTTATTTATTTTAATCTTTGTTTCTCTTAATATTGTTAAAAAATTGGCATACTTTGACATGTGTTATTATTGTTGAATTAAATAGATGTTTCTGGGGTTACCACGGTTGGAGAGCCTGGGGTTCAAAGCTCAATGCCACCTCCACAATCATCTTAGGTATTTTTAATATATCATGAATTACTTAGTACTTACTTTCATATATTCTAACAAGTTTCACTGATGGTTTTCTGTTGATTTTTATTTATAGGAATGAGTGGATGTTGAAGTTTAAAATGGTCCAAGTGAAGAGATGTTGAATAAAGTTTGTGTTGTTTGTTTGGTTGGATACTTGATGTTTTATTCTTTTTTAATTTATGTAATTCTAGACTAATGTTAAGAGTTTAATGCCTGAACTTCTGTTGGTTTGTTATGTTGCTTTATGTAATTCTAGATGAAAAGCACTCCCTATTCTGTTTGTTTGTTTTGGAAGGATTTTATGTTACGTTGCTTTTGCTAAATATTGAGAAAACAAGGTGAAAATGTTAGGCCTTGTCTTTGAAGAATAATAATTTTGTAAAATTGAGAAAACAGGATGAGGATGGAATGAGCTTTCTGGATCATTTTTTTTTTGCTCATCAGGTTTTTTATTTTCTTCAAATTGATTCATTTGCGGATATATTCGCAATTTGATCCGCAATCCGCGGATATATCCGCACTCGAATCGGATCGGATATGAAGGTCAAAATTGCGGATAATGTATCCGATCCGATCCGATAAAAAGTGTGCGGATCGGATCGAAAAAATGGCCAAATTCGATTCGATCCGATTCGTGTGCAGCCCTACCCTTTAGTTTCACTGTCTAATGATACTTGGCTATAGTTAGTTACCTCTATCTTTGTGTGTCTCGGTTGTTGAATAAACTTCAACCAAAATTCAGTCACCTGTTTTACTTCTTTGCTTACTTGCCTTTATAATTATGCCACCTAGCTACTTTAAGAAGATAATATTTTAATGTTATTTTTTATAGTAAACCCAAGAAATAATTTTGATGTTTGTTCCTTTCATAGTAGTCAATAGTGATAACATAATTATTTACTACATTATTCATATGGCATAAAACGAATAAATTTTTGCTGATTGAATATGATATATTTAATTTTGATGCACTGGCAGTGTAAAAAGTTTAATATAGTCATCCAATAAAAATCATACCAACTTTTAATGTAGTGATTTGAAAAATAATTATTTTTATTGATGTAACTATGCATCATTGATTGTCTATGTAAAACTCTTTTTATATTATGAGAATTAAATTCTAGTCTTTATTGGTTGATCAAATGTGCTTGCCTATGTAGGTAAAAATAACCTGATTATTTTTATGGTTCGTTAGAGTCATATTTTGACACGTCTTCTACATAATACTTTAATTTTGGGAATTTTAATTTGATTATATCAAAGACAAATCTAATTTTTTTTGTCCGTCAGTATTTACACAAGTTTTCACTTTAAAATAAAAAGTTCATTAATGATAAGTATCATAATAATTATACCTTTTAAAATTAAAAGGATATTTTTTGTTTTTTAAAAAAAATCATGCAAAAAATCCAAATTTTATTTTTTTAATAAACTATTCAAAATATATAAATTTAAATTATTTGTTTTATAATCTATTGCTGGGCATCACGATCATGTCCCCATGAAGAATTAAAATAGAGAAGAAAGAAAGAATAATAACACAATCACACGATCGTTGCCAAACGACAACCAAAAAATATTATGTAAAGTAATACAAAATATTATGTAAAGTATTACACTTTCCAATATTTTCTACTCCGGCACCAAGCACTTCACACACTCCCAATGACTACACCCTCCACACTCTTACAAGAGAAGAACTCTAAAGTACAAGAAAGAATTTAAAAGTCATACCATGTGTATTGATTTGGTGTACTTGAAACTCTCAACTTAAACCTCTATTTATAACATAAAGATCCACCCACACTTCTTACATCAAGCGATGTGATACTTTTACACCCATTGTTTTCAACCAAACCCAACGTCTATGTATCTTGTAGGTACAAACAATGGCAATTGTTAAGCTACACTTACTATGACTCGTGTTCTGTATGTTACTCTATCAAGAGTAAAAAGTGCAGCAAGACTCAAAATATTGGCCAACAGTATTATTGATACCTAAATTTGTTCTCCATTATTATTATTATTATTATTATTATTATTATTAAAAGCATAAAAAATTATAAAAATTATATATTTCGTTTCAGTTTTTTTTACATCAATATAAAAAAATGAAAAATTACAAAAAAATGAAAATAAAATAATAATAATAAAAAAAAGCTGAGATAAATCAAAGGTGGAGACTAGATCTTTGCTTTGAAGATACTTGCAGCATGAAGATTTTGAAAAAATGGACTCAAATCTCACTCTGAAGAAATTAATAGTCTGAAGATGTTGAACGACGATGCTATCCTAGCTCATGTACAGGCAGGCATTGAAAATTTTCACAAAGACATGTGCGGGTTGTTGAATGTCTTGTTTCAAGTTGCGTTGATGGAGGAATCTTTTTCCTATAAATAGCACAGACAAATCAATACAAAAAAAAAAAAAAAAAAAAGAGGAGAGAAAGATTCTGAAGACAAAAACTCAAAAAATAAAAAAAAAAACATAGAAACACTATACAAAAATAGTGAAAAGAAGAGAGTTCAAGCTTTAATACAAATTCATATCATTAAGAAGCAACATCTCAAATATTCAGTACAGCTAGGTATTTCTGATATACAATTATTATGTAATTTTACATTTAAATTCGTATGTAAATGTCATATATTCATATATATGTATTTATCAATTCAGTATATCAAAATAAAATAAAACGAATAAATAGCATAAACTTACTCTACTTATTACTGAGGTAGATCTGTAAAATATAAGTTTTTGTGACCTCTGTAAACCATGTTTGTGATGAATTTTTGCTGTATGCCTTTACACTCCAAAAATATGAAATATAAAGGGGGTGTATGTGTTTATGTGAATGCCTCATAAGAAGCTAAGTGTGTGTATGAGCTTATTTTTATGCGGTGTTATAAATTTGTGCACTGAGCACGAATTGGCAAAAGGATTGGTTGATGAGGAAGAATGAGAATAAGCAGGACTTAGTGATGAGATGACATCAGGAAGAAAAGGAGGGAGCTAGTTTTATGTCACTACCAGTAGAGTTCATTTTTGTTTTACTTTTGAATACGTTATTACATTTTCCTTTCTCTGGTTTGAAGATATTTTGATTTTGTACTAGTTGAATTATCAAAAAAGAAATTTTCAGAACTCATTTTTACATATTTTATTATTTTTTAACAAACATCATAATTATATACATTATTTGATTCCTTTTACTTTTCTTTCTTGTCTGGTGTATCACGGAGCTTTCCTTTCAAATATAAAAGGTTGGACCAGCCGGTTGAATTCGATAATCGGTTTGGTTTATGCATCAAACCTTTTTTTTTTTTGAAAATTAATAAAAAAAAATAAAGCCTTAGCAAGGGTTTGAACTTGGAACCCCTTGAAAGTACAAAGGCTTATGAACCATTGAGATACAAGTATACTTTGTGCATTCTTTGAAAAAATATTAATAATATCACATTAATGATTTATTAATTTTATATCTAACCACAAAATAATTTATAATTTATTTATTTATGAAATCTGTTATATATCAATTTATTTAACAAATAAAAATTTACTTTCTCTTAAATCATCCAATGAGGGAAATTAGAAAAAAGTCGGAATACCGATTAAATTATTTCTTTCTAATATTCCTAAGGATTTTATATCAAGTTTAATCATAAGCGTTGATTAAATTTGATATCATAATAAAAATATATTATTTTTAGAAAATAATTTAAAAACCAGTATATTAATTCTCGACAAGTGTGTTGACGAGATTTAATTATCAAAATAATAAAAAATAAGACCAATAAAATTAAATCTACAAATAATAATAGATTACATGGTAACCGTTG
>JASCZI010000763.1:0-13424 GCA_036250425.1 Stylosanthes scabra | reverse complement strand
TTTGTGTCACCATCTAGACAAGAAAGAAAATGAAGTCATTGAACAAAAGGAAAAAGTCAAGGTTTTGGAAGCTCAGTTTATGAAGATGAAAGAAAGATGTCATTCTTTGGAAACGATATTAGGAAAAAGAAATCAAGCCTTGAAATCATATGGTACAGAGGTGGAGATCTTACGTCAAGATATAATCGAGAAAAATCATAGGCTGAGAGTTGACAATGACCTTATTTCCCTTTTGGAGAGTGAGAATGCAAAATTGCAAAAGAATGTCGAACAGTTTGCTGCAACAAATGAAAAATGGAGTGAAATGTATACAAAAATAGAGCAAGGAACCACCATGTTGCTAAGAGATATTAGAGATGTTACTTGCCACGCCAGGAAGAAAGCAAAAATTGTAGAAGAAGCTGAAGCCATGTTACCACCAAGCAAGACACAAAAAATGTTATCAGAGCTGGCAAAGGAGTTAAACCATATAGGAAGATTTTATTGATAAAAATTATCTTATCGTGTATTGTTTGTAATAAGGATGACTATTTAGTTGTACCAATGAAAATGTTTCCCCCTTTGAGAAATATGATGATATATACTTTTAAATTTTCATACCATCCCATGCATAATTTTCGCATTCATCACATCTGTATATCATTTAATACATTTTTAAAATATTAAATAAACAGAAAAACTGTCGCTGCAACATCCTTATCGAACTCGTTCACGATCAAAGATCATGGATGAACTAGGACATGCTCAAGAGGAAATCAAGGAAGAAATGAATCAGATGAAAGAACAAATAGCAAAGATTTTGGAATCATTACAAGCGATAAGCACGAATGGAATTCCTGCAACAATAGGTGGAAAACGAACAAATGTGTCGCAGTACCTACCTAATGTTGCATCTCAGGGGATTATCACTCCCCACACTATGAATCAAGGTTTTCCAACATCAATGCCAATTTACGGCGCACGAATTGGCAAAAGGATTGGTTGATGAGGTAGAATGAGAATAAGCAGGACTTAGTGATGAGATGACATGAGGAGGAAAAGGAGGGAGCTAGTTTTATGTCACTACCAGTGGAGTTCATTTTTGTTTTACTTTTGAATACGTTATTGCATTTTTCTTTCTCTGGTTTGAAGATATTTTGATTTTGTACTAGTTGAATTATCAAAAAAGAAATTTCCAGAACTCCTTTTAAAATATTTTATTATTTTTTAACAAACATCATAATTATATACATTATTTGATTCCTTTTACTTTTCTTTCTTGTCCGGTGTGTCACGGAGCTTTCCTTTCAAATATAAAAGGTTGGACCAGCTGGTTGAATTCGATAACCGGTTTGATTTATGCATCAAACCTTTTTTTTTTTTTTGAAAATTAATAAAAAAATAAAGGCTTAGCAAGGGTTCGAACTTGGAACCCCTTAAAACTACAAAGGCTTATGAACCATTGAGATACAAGTATACTTTGTGTATTCTTTGAAAAAATATTAATAATATCACATCACAAAATAATTTATAATTTATTTATTTATGAAATCTGTTATATATCAATTTATTTAACAAATAAAAATTTACTTTCTCTTAAATCATCCGATGAGGGAAATTAGAAGAAAGTCGGAATACCGATTAAATTATTTCTTTCTAATATTCCTAAGGATTTTATATCAAGTTTAATCATAAGCGTTGATTAAATTTGATATCATAATAAAAATATATTATTTTTAGAAAATAATTTAAAAACCAGTATATTAATTCTCGACAAATGCGTTGACGAGAGTTAATTATCAAAATAATAAAGAATATATGTTTTTAAAAAATAAGACCAATAAAATTAAATCTACAAATAATAATAGATTACATGGTAACCGTTAAAAGAACGGATGATATAGGATGCTAGTAATACCTTCCCTATTCGTAATCAACCCCAGAATCTAATCTCTGGTATTGCAGACTTTTCTCATTTTTGGCATCTAATTAGCCATTCCATTTTTATGGAAAAATTGATTGGTGACGACTCCAAATATCATAATACAATTCCTCCAAATATGGTGAATATCATCTCATCTCTCGGACGCCTACGGGTTGCGCCGTCCCGAGCGAGAACGTTGCGACAAGTATTAATGGGTGCTGCATCAATTTAATTGATAATGTGGTGTATCATAATCTCTTTGAGGGTTTGTAAGCTATATGAAATTACAATTATTATGAATGTGGTTGGAGTTGTTTCTTATTAATGATATCATCTGTTATGTTCTGAAGGCAGGACTCTTATCATGGTTGTGTGCTAATACGATTTGATGTGTTAAGTTGTTTTAGAGTTTCTTTTTTTAACTTCAATTTATTTGTGTACTTTTTTCATTGTTCATGCATGACTATTTAATGGTGTAAGGGTGTCCTTGAGTGGCTCAAAATATACGTATTTATATATGACAATAATTAGTAAAAACAATTTGCTTTAATAATTTACAAGCTTGGGATATGAAATATATAATACTAGTATTTCCTAGGCATGAGCTTGACTTAGTTGATCTGCATGTTTTTTTAGCATATGATTATCACCAATAAGAATTGTGCTACTAATCAGTATTTTGAATTCTAACACATATTTGTATATAAGAGTAAATTAGAAAGACAACAAGACACCAAAAAAAAAAAAAAAAAAAATTAGAAAGACAACCTGCTTAATAAAACCAGTAAACTTTGGTTAATTAAGTTGTTTGTTTCTCCTTTTATCTATTTATCAAATGCAACTTTATCAATTTTCAAATTATGCTTGAGAGAAGATTAGTTCTATTACTAGAAAGTTTTTATGGAAGGAAAATAGTTCATCTGATGGAAGATATAAATTGGAATACCCTAATTAATCCAAAGAAGTTTGGAGGGTTTGACATTAGAGACTCTTTTTGTGTTAATAAAGCGATATTTTTTTATGGTTTAATAAAACTTGCCACAACGTAAAAGATGCAAAAAATTAGATGTTCAATTTCACGGTTGTTTATTTTATTGAAACATCACACAACTTTAATGTTTGTCAATTGATGTCTCGGTAGATAAGTTTGAAGCACTTCCATGCCATAACAGGGACCTAGACTTGTATCAGCTGTCAATTATGTCTATTGTTAAGCTAATACACATTGTAATATTTCATAAGTACTAAAATTATAATAGCATCAGAGAGTTGTCCTTCTCAAAGGAACACACCATAAACACATAACTAGAAAAACAGGGACCTAGACTGGCATCCACAACTTAGACCTGAGATGTACCATCTTCCTGTATCAATAAAAGAGGTTCACAACATGTTAACATTAACTCCAATGCAAATAATCAATGCAATACAATAGACTAACCACATGAAAAGTAGGGGGAAAATACTTAAACACAATACTTTATCAAAACTATTAAAAACTTGAAGCCGTGAAATCCTTTAATTTTCATCTGTCAACAATTATCAATATATACAACGGAAATCAGGCGGAAATCAAATGAGATATCTTGACAAGGAAAAAATAGAAGCCAAGGCAGTGAACTCGTAGTTTTTACTTCGACTCGAAAGGATAGAGTGGAATCCTACTTCGCAAAATCGTAACACGGAACTTAATCATTACTTGTAAATATATATATATATATATATTAGAAATTTCAAACTTCACAACCGAAAAATATTTTCGTATAGGCCTAACTCAAACAAAGTAAATCACATTAACTAACTATTCAATAAAAGCACAGCAACAAAAAGGCTATTCAAGAACAATAAAAGGGTTTCAATAATTCAACAAAACTATTTCAACTAGAGCTTAGAAGAAATATATAGCAGACTGAGTAGGCATTAGCACAACATTAGATAATCATCAGGGGTACATACAATAGAGTATAATAATAGAGCAAAATAAGCATGAGAAATTAGCATAAATAAGGGCACAATAGACAAACGAGGAGACAATGACTATTGGAATTGACATGGCAGAATCACCAAGGGGGGAGAAGAGACTCAAAAGGAGGTAGAGACCAGATTTGAGACTGAAAGATGAGAGAGGCAAAGCAAAATATACAGCAATTGAGCAGCAGCACTAATAGGTTTTTTATTTTATTATATGACAGCAGCACTCATGCAAGCAACTAAACAACCACAAATAATCATCTGAATCACAATGTATGCAAACCTTGTGATAGATAAATAACAAAGCAAAACCCCATTATTAAAGCATCCACACAGACAACAAAGTCATAACTAAAACAAACAAAATGCCATGATTATACAAACCAAAGATGGATACCTGCTTAGTTGCCATCACACAAAACTTGACTTCTGTTCCCATGTTACATATTTTTTCCAGTACTTTTGCATAAAAGGTTTGAGAAGCATTATCCCCAGAACGTGCATGAAAAGTAATGTAAAACATAAGGCCTTTAACAGCTTGGCTATTAGCCTTCAGAAGCTTATCAAACTCATAACTCGCCTTCTACATTGCAACAACAACAACAAAATAATCATAAGTGAATGCATTTGACTATATACATAAATTAAAATCGATAAAGCATAAACCAATACAATATTACATTTTTATCATTGTAATCTTGCAAGGCTATCTTAGCAAAAGTGGTCAAATATTCTCTCCCATACGTGCTATCTAGGTCACAACGTCCAATTCCTCCAGGTATTGAACCTCCATACTCTGGAACTTCGAATCCCTTTAAAAACAAGAGAATGAAATTCAAAACCCTAAAAATTTAGATCATAATAATAATACAGACAAAATAAAATAAAGCGATTGTGAATTTAAAAAACACCTTACTGCTGAAGGCCTGTCTATAATACTCGAAAAGTTGTTCATCAGTGAGTTCCGGGCTCCTAGAGGAATCGTATTCAACTTCATCGTCAGAGTCATCAACATCAACATCTTCATCAGAGGAAGTTACTTTCTCCGTGTCTTTCAGTTTATCGTCAACATCCCTACCCCTTTTGTCTCCAACATGAGCCATATCTCTCTCTAAATGTTACTCCAATTTCAGAATCAATCTACACACAGAAACACGCGGAGTTTCAATTCAATGATGCACAAAGCAGCAGAAGACCAACAAGGACTCGAGACTCACCAGAAACTTGCGAATTGCAATTTAGCAGAGCCGACGAATTGGGGATAAGGTTTCAATTTTCAAAATACAGCCCTCTATTCTCTTCTCTTCTCTCTCTCCATATATATACATTTACTCTTTTAAAATTTAAAAGTATTATGTTTAATGAAACGTTAAATATATTTAGATTAGATATAGTTGCTAAAAAATAAGAGAATAGATGATTAAATAATGAGAAAGTCTTGGGAGCCAATATTAGAGAGACAATAGGGAGCCAATATTAATTTTTTTTTTCTCTCTCTTTTTACCATCCATTAATTTCCTAATTACACTCATGGGCTCCCTATGGTTTCCTAACGTTGGTTCCCTAGCATTACTCTTAAATAATTAATATCATATCTTGATTATCAAATCAAATTATTAAAGGAGCGTTTTATTTTAATTTAAAAAAGAAAAGAAAAATAATATTGTACTTTAACATAAGTTATATTTTACTTTATCAAAAACATAACTTATATTTTAATTAAGATTTTTTAATTAGAAAATAAAAATTAATATAATTAAAAAAAAAAAGAATTATGTTGATCAGAGATGGCTGGAGACTTATCTGACTCCATCACAAGAACGTACTAAATATTAATTGAATTTATCTATGTGTTTATTTATGTGTCATTATTTAACTAAAATAAAAATTTTTTAATAAAAAAGATTTTTTTTATTTTTAGTGTGTTTGACAAATTACTAGTAATAAAAGTAAAAAAATTAGAAAAATTAAAAATAAAATTTTAGAAGATATAATTTTTATCTTTTTAAAAAAGATTTTTTTACTAAAAAAAGACGTTTTAACATAATAATAATAAGATAAAAAATATTTTTATATTATTGTATCCAAATATAATTAACAAATAAAAAGATATTACTACATGAGATATCCAAACATAAAATCGCTTCTATTTTTATAACAAAACTTTTGAAAAAAATCAATGAATAAAAATCTTCTATGTGGAATTAAAAATAAAGCACCATACAATTGAAGGATTGTCAATAATAATACTCAAAAAAGTTATTTATCTTTCTTCAGTTTCAAAGGAAGTTTTTTTTTTTTTTTTTAGACACCAAAAAAAAAAGAAGTTTTTTTTTAAAAAAATTTTTTTGTTCCGGTACAATTCAATTTATCTGCCACAAGCGCACAACCCTCTTCCTTATATATCCAGCATCGGCCATATCTCTCTAAGTAAATATCAATCTCATTTCAAAATCAATCAGCAAAGAGTAAAATAAGCTTTTACTGTATAATACACTTTAAAATATAAAATACACATTAAAAATGAACTAAACTAATCTGATTCTGATTCTCTTGAACTGGGGCTGACTAACAATAAAATACATCACAAATAAAATACATCTCACATACAAAAAAATAGATACTCCCAATCTGCTACATTTATTTTGGTTGTGCGAATCTGCTACTTTGTTTTTGGGTTTATTAATTTCAAGTTTTACTATAAAAACATATTCGATATGCTCTAAATGGGTCAAAACTTCAAGTTTTATGCTTAAAATGGGTCAAACCTTTTAATTTTATGCTTATGCTCAAAATGGGTCAAAATTTCAAGTTTTACTACAAAAACATATGGGTCAAAACTTCAAGTTATACTACAAAACATATTCAATATTCTCTAAATGGGTCAAACCTTTAAGTTTTATGCTCAAAATTGGCAAAACTTCAATGTTCACGATAAAAACATATTCAATATGCTCTAAATGAGTCAAAACATCAAGATTAATGTTAAAAATGGGTCAAAACTTCAACATTTATACTGAAAATGGGTCAAACCTTTAAGATTTATGCTCAAAATGGGCAAAACTTCAATGTTTTCATTAAAGACATATTCAATATGCCTTAAATGGGACAAAATATGAAGTTTTACTACAAAAACATATTAGATATGCTCTAAATGGGTCAAACCTTCAAGTTTTATGCTTATAAAAGATCAAACCTTCAAGATTTATGCTCAAAATTGGCAAAACTTCAAGTTTTACAATAAAAACATATTCGATATGCTCTAAATGGGTCAAAACTTCAAGTTTTATGCTTAAAACGGGTCAAACCTTCAAGTTTTATGTTATGCTCAATGGGTCAAAACCTCAAGTTTTATTACAAAAACATATTCAATATGTCCTAAATGGGTCAAAACTTTAAGTTATACTACAAAAACATATTCAATATGGTCTAAATGGGTCAAAACTTCAAGTTTTAGCTTAAAATGGGTCAAACCTTCAAGATGTATGCTCAAAATGGGCAAAACTTCAAATTTTACTATAAAAACATATTCGATATGCTCTAAATAGGTCAAAACTTCAAGTTTTAGGCTTAAAATGGGTCAAACCTTCAAATTTTATACTTATGTTCAAAATGGGCCAAACTTGAAGTTTTACTACAAAAACATATTAAATATGTCTTAAATGGGTCAAAACTTCAAGTTATACTACAAAAACATATTCAATATGCTGTAAATGGGTCAAAACTTCAACTTTTAGCTTAAAATGGGTCAAACCTTCAAGGTTTGTGCTCAAAATGGGCAAAACTTCAAGTTTTACTATAAAAAAATATTCAATATGACCTAAATGGGTCAAAATTTCATGTTTTACTATAAAAACATATTTGATATGCTCTAAATGGATCGAACCTTCAACTTTTATGCTTAAAATGGGCAAAACTTCAATGTTTACGATAAAAACATATTCAATATGCTCTAAATGGGTCAAAACTTCACGTTTTACTACAAAAACATATTCAATATGCTCTAAATGGGTCAAAACTTCACATTTTATGCTTAAAATGGGTCAAAATTTCAACATTCATGCTCAAAATGGGTCAAACATTCAATATTTATGCTCAAAATGGGCAAAACTTCAAGGTTTTCATTAAAAACATATTCAATATGTCCTAAATGGGTCCAAACATGAAGTTTTACTACAAAAACATATTCGATATGCTCCAAAAGGTCAAACTTTCAAGTTTTATGCTTAAAAAAGGTTAAACCTTCAAGATTTATGCTCAAAATTGGCAAAACTTCAAGTTTTACTATAAAAACATATTCGATATGCTCTAAATGGGTTAAAACTTCAAGTTTTATGCTTATTCTAGTGTATGGAGAATCGACTCACCTGGTTTCAGGGCATGATGTAATATTTTGCAAAGTTGTTTTGAATCGATTTTCTTCGTTTTTGAATCGAGTCAATTTTTCACCGAGACTGCCAGAATGATTTTCAAGTGTAGTAGAATCGATTCACTTATTTCGAATCGATTCAGTTTTAACTGGTGGTTATTTAAAGGTCTTCCCAAGATCAGCGAATCGATGTTTTTTGTGTAAGATGTTCAAACTGGACACCCAGTTCACAAAAAAGGTATCAGCATGCAAAATAATTGCAAACCTGTTAGTGTTTAATTAGCACCAAAATTTAAAAGAAAAATATTAATAATCAATAAAAAGTAGTTAATAATTAGCCAATTTTAATTTTTTTTAGAAATAAAATATTCAATTTAAATTGTTAATTGAATTTTTATTGATTACTTAGCATTGTTGTCTCTAAACTAATGAGATTTTCTTTGCTAAAAACTTTAAAATTTAAATTGATTCAATTTACATTACAGTGATTTAAACTAAATTGAAGTAAAAAATAAAATTTAATTGATACAATATAAATTGTATTATTTTAAATACAATTAAATTAGATTTTATTAAATTGATGTCAAATCCTAAAAATAATATCAATTTTAAATTAATCTATAGCATGGTCTTATTTTGTTGCGAGTGTAAGCGAAATACTAATTGAATAATTATATAAAAAAAATGTTAGAGACACAAGATATTTAAATTTATAATTAATTAATAACAATTATATTTGTATATAGGCCTATGAAATTTAACTTTAACTACATTTGTCTCCTCCTGTTTATAGAGTTTCGGATTTGAGACTTTTCGAATATATCTTTATTAAAAAAACAATTTTCACTACTAGATATTTTCGGAGTAGCTACCAATTTAATGGCCATACGTTTGTACCATATGGCTAAGTAATTATCGAAAATGTTTAAACTTTAAATTAATTTATCTAATTTTTAAAACATGATATAAATATGTTTATTTTTATTGAATTAAATTAAATCATCAATTTTTTTTCAAAGATATAATAATTATATTTCAAGATGAAATGAAAATTACAAGAGGGTTCAAATATGGAGGACAAAGACATAACAGCATAAATGAAATCCCAAATAACATCACATAAAGTAAAATCAAACATTAAAAAGACTGGGAATAAAACATAAGGAAGAAATCAATAAATCATTAATTTGAATTAGACCATTAAAATGAGTCAAATTCGTCGGGTCAGCCCATTTATCCATTTAAATGGTCAGTCTTTTACCTTTTGGCCCGAACTGTTTAAAATTTGGGCTAAACGGGTTGAATCCAATTAACCTCCAAAAAAATTGATGGGCTAGCGCGCAAGCTTAACGGGCCAGCCCGCTTTTATTATTTATTTTTTGCTTTACCTATGAAAATCTTGAAAATAATTTAGTAGCCCGACCCAAATTCTAAACCGAGCATATTTTTTTCACTTGAAAGGTTTGTCCGTCCAATAATTTTTATCCCAATATGTCTTTGAGATACTTGATTGTATGAATTTGATAAAAGTGGCTTTTTTTTACAAAATAATAGAGAAAAAAATCATTTTTTTCCCAAAATTATAATTTAAAAAAAAAAAATCAGGCTAGTCCGTTTAACCCGTTGGGCTAGTCATAAATAGGCGGACTAGGAAATCCCTGGCACGTTTAACCCATGGGCTAAACGGATCGGTCCGACCTGTTAGACAGTCCTGATTTAAACGATATTTATCTAAAACTTAAATTAGTATGATAAAAAATTATACCAATTTTGTATCTTTTAAATCAGACAATCAATCTAAATTGCATTGAAAAATATAATCATATTAATAAGACAAAAAATATACTATATTTCTTCACACAAATAATAAAATCATAACTAAAATAAACAAATGCTACGAAGAGATAACACGATGAAAATAAGATAAATCATGATGGAACCGGGGTACCATCTTTACAAAACTTGACTGGTTCTCATGTCAAAATATACACCCTAAATATGGATATCTCCTTATGGCATCAGCTTAATTAGTTGTGATCCTACAAAACTTGACTTCTATTCCTTTGATATGGGATGGATTTCAATTATGGAAAATATTAAATGTACAAGATATATTTGTAATTAAGTTTAACCAAGTGCTATGTGTCTTCACCTTTTTTTCTTTTTCCTTTTCTCTCAATTTATATGTGATTTTGATTTGATGAAAATCAACTTGGATGAACTTGGTTAACAAATTAACGTACATCTAGCATTACTTTTCGATTATTATTTTTAAAAAAAAATTATATTCTAATTCAAACTTGAAATTTAGCTTGATTTAGGAGGTATGTCATATGTGCACCATGGTTTTGTTGTAGAAGATGTTCAAACCAGACACTTAATTCACAAAAAGGATCACCTTAAAAAAAATAACCGCAAACCTTTAAGTGTTTAGCACCACAATAATCCCTAAAATGATGATATTTTCTTTTCTAGATAAATTTAAATTTAAATTAATTCAATTTACATTAAATTTTTTCAAAAATTAAAATTGATTTTCCATTAAGTTTCATTTAAGGGCTTCTACCGGTCATGGGTTTACAAGCAACAAACGAGATTCGAAGTCCTTACACTTGATTCAGCTAATCATTAGATCAACTCAAATTTATTTTTTAGAGTTTGTTTTGTTAATTTATTAGTATTTGATTTTTATATTTATTAAATTTAAATTTGATAGGATATTTAGTTGGAATTTGATTATAAAAATTTGTAAAATATCTTTTAAGAATTGATTAATAGATTTATTAGTATTTAATTAGAAAAATTTTGTTGGATTATGTAAATTATAGATTTGATTGAAAACTTTTAGGAATTTGATTTATGATTTTTTAGCGATGAATTTCTAAATGAATTGAATTCTCAATATTTACATTGACTTTTAATTTTAATTTTTTTACAATTTAGTTTTTATTCAGCCAACATCAGCCTCTGTTTTCTTTTTTTTTTTTTTAGTAAAAAAGAGTTTTACAATTTGATTTTGTCTTTAACTATTATTATTCTATAGATCTCACCTATTTTTAAACGAGTTTCGGTTAAGATTTAAGAAGGTGTACACGCCTGCGGATTCAATTCTTTCTCTTCCCTTCTCAACTTGAGTTTCAATTTCCACACAACAATGGCATTGCCTCCTTCATCATCATCATCATTATCATCATCATCATCATCATCATCATCAGAAAATTCATATTTACCAGGTGAACGTTGGGAATCAATCTTCAAACGCATCATCATCAACATCATCAATTTCCATACAACAATAGCATTGCCTCCTTCATCATCATCATCAACAACATCATCATCAACATCAACAACATTATCAACATCATCATCATCATCAGAATCATATTTACCAGATGAATGTTGGGAATTAATCTTCAAACACATTAGCCACCCTCATGATCTTGAATCACTCTCCCTCGTCTCCCGCCAATTGCATTCCTTCGTTAAGCGCCTCATCACCCACCTCACCATCTCCGACCGTGTCCTCCCTCTCCTTCCCGCCCTCCTCCGCCGCTTCCCCAACCTCACCTCCATCAAACTCACGCGCAACATCAACGCTGACATTGATGCGATCCTCTCTCAGATCGCTTCCTTCGACTTACCCTCCCTCCATTTCCTCGACATCTCTCACCAACACACCTTCCCCTCACATGGGTTGCGACAATTCTCCCAAAAGTTTCCAACTTTGAAGTCACTCAACTGTTCCCACACGAAGCCCGATTTAGCCTTAATTGCCGAGTGCTTCCCAGACCTCGAAGAAATCGATGTGAGGTACACTCTAACTTCTGTGCCCACTTTTAGAGTTTCACATATAGAAGCGCCCTTGGCTTCAGGGCTTAAGAAGCTCCGAAAGGTGGATCTTTCAGGTACCTACATCCTTCAAGAATCTTCCATTTTCACCTTTTGTCAGAATTGTGTTTCTCTAGAAGCGTTACTTATTAGTGACATTGGAGCGAGTGCCATTGCCAATGCGATTCGCCAGAGACCCCAATTGAGGTCTTTGTCTGTTAAAAGATGTAATGTGAGATGGGAGCTCATTGATGCATTGGTGAGCTTGAGGGATTTGACTTGTCTCGATTTGCCTTATTCGAATATCTCTGATGAGGCCTTGTGTGCTCTTGCGGATGGAGTCCTTTCGTTGACGGAACTCTCACTGCAGAATTGCGGGGAATATGGATACGTTGGGATCTCTTGCTTGTTGAGAACGTGTAACAATTTGCAGCATTTGGATCTTCAAGGAACACAGTTTCTGAATGATGAGTATGTCATTGAGTTGTCTTCGCTTCTTGGTAACCTGAAAGTTGTGAAATTCAGTGGGAATGAAAACCTTACTGATTTGAGCTTGTTCGCCATCATGCGTAACTGCCCTTTGATAACTGAGATCAGGATGGACAGTACCGGTGTTGGGAAGCAGAAGGTGGAGGAGGATTGTTTGGTTGTGAGTTCTCATTTGAAGTTTCTCTATTTGTCTCATAATAAATGGTTGGATGATGGAAGTGTCACTATGCTTGCTTCGGTTTGTCCCAACTTGGAGATAATTGATTTGACCTACTGTAAGAGGGTTTCAGAAGGTGCTATTGACATTTTGTGTAGATGTTGTAAGATTCAGCGCATGGACCTAGCTTATCTAGGATATGATCTGCCTCAGTTTCAGTTTCGGGTTAACCTTGAAGTTCCTACATTGTCCGTGTTAAATTTGTCACGGTGTAGAATTAGTGACGAAGAACTCTGTCTTATTTCCAAGAGTTGTTACAAGTTAAAAGAACTTAATTTGGACCACTGTCACCAAATCACGAACGACAGGGTAAAACAGATGTGTTAGTCACAATGCACAACACTCAAGAGGGGGGGGTGAATTGAGTGTTTAAACAACAATGGATATTTTTTGCGGAAGCTTAAATTACTTTGAATATAAACAACTCAAATGGTCGTACTAGTATTTTTCTTTGGGCTTAAGTCAAACTTAATTACTTACAAAGAGCTTTTACTTTTCAACACACTTGTGAAATGTAAATAACAATAGTAAAAGAGATAAGGGATAGAGATACGATACACAAGATTTATAGTGGTTCGGCACAACCTTTGCCTACGTCCACTTTTCTCAATCGCAATTGAGATATCCACTAAACCACCAAGCTTCAA
>JASCZI010000761.1:17363-28218 GCA_036250425.1 Stylosanthes scabra | reverse complement strand
ATATATATATATATATATATATATATATATACTCAATTGTCAAGTGAAATCACCTCAATTACATGAACTATATATGTTATCATTTATAATATAGATTTTCTTTGGTGATGAGTTGATGAATAATAATATATCTAAGTTATGTGAGCATGGAAACAAAGTTCATGGAGGACTCTTATTATTTTACAATCAAGTTAATTTGCAAGTGATGAATAACAAAAGCGAAACACAGCCTCTTATTAGTAAGTAGCCAAAATGCATTTACAGCAGCTAGAATAAGATCAGATACATGAAGATGATAATAATTGAAGTAAAATGGATACAAAGCTTTTCCATTAAGAAAAGATACAATTAAAATATGCAATTAACTCCTCTCGAATTTCACTTCCCATGTCATTTACATTTTAAATTTTTAAAATATAGATTCGACATTTTAAGATCCTCAAACATTTGATAAAATATTCAACATTACTGCTTGATAATCGAAAAATATCGAATCGCATATTTTAAAAGTTTATAACGTAAATTTCACACGAAATACAAATTTTGGAGAGATTAATTATAATTTGTGTTGTAAAAATTAAATGGTTTAGAGCTTGAGTGACAAATCAAGCTTCTGCAACTTATTATTGTCATGTTTAGAAGAATTCAAATGAGAAGAAGAACTACCAAACCAATACCCTCCAAAACCTTGTGTCACAAGCCTTGCAGGAAGAAACTTCCCTAACCTCGGCACGCCACCGCCGCCGCCGCCGCCGATAGCAGCCACGGATGATGATGATTCAGATTCCATGCCATTATGATTATTGAGCTTCCCAATTGCAGGCTGTGAATCCAAATAATGCTGCCTCTGCCACCCATTTTCGCGACACGTGGCTGCGAAAAAGGGTGGCTGATGATAAGAAGGTTTATTGATCATAGAATGAGCCTGAATCCCAAGAGGCTTGTTATAGGATCCATTTGAAGAAGAAGAAGCAGAATTAGAAGAAGAGAATCTGTATCCAAAATCTACCATTGATGATGATAACAATGGAGATTTATGGTGATGATGATGTCCTCTTCTTGCTAATGTTCTTTCACGTTTGTGTGCATTTTGATGGCCACCAAGTGCTTGAGAACTGTAGAACTTTCTCTGGCAATAGTTGCATGAGAATGTTCTGTGCTCCATTTCATTGTTCTTGTTCTTGTTATGGGTTGAATCTGATGAGTTTTCAGGTGAGTTTGGATCAAGAAAGTTGAGCAAGTTCAGTTCTTGCTTATGCTTTGTTTTTGAAGAATCATCATTGCTTGAAAGACTTAGATCAAGTTGAATAGACTCTTCTAGTTCTTGATTCTCGTTATTTTCATGCATAGAAGGTTTTTGTGTGACCATGTTCAAATCTTCTAAGGTTTGAAGGTCCATGTTCAAAGATGATTATTATTATTATTAAAAAAATTAATATAATAATAATCAGAATAATAATAATAATCTTTGTGGTTTTGGTTTAAGAGGAATGTAATGAGTGAAAGATGAAGTTTTGTTGTGTTGTGAGTGAATGATGGAATAAGAAGAATAAAAGGGTGTTTGGGTATGTATATAGTAGTAGATATAGCACTATTTTACAGTTACAAGGTCTTAATATTGCAAAATCTAAAAATTAAGTCATCTTTTTTTTTTTTGGTGATGGCAACTTGTTGGGAACTAACAACACTAACAAGTACGGTTGAGGATGTAAATGTAAGTGAAAAGAATGTCACGGCAATAATCAATAGGGAATGTCAAAATCTATGAACAGATCAATGTATGAATACATACAAATTAAAATTACAATGTAAATGGACAAAAGAAAAATTACAGAATGGAGATTATTTACTTTTAGGATGTGTTCCAGGATAGAAGACTTATTATTGTATTTGATTAATAGAGATTTAATTTTACTCTTCAAATTTATGTATTTTTAGTATTTTTAGAAAATAAAGATTGAAATTTTTGAAGATTTAGAAAAAAATTTTAATAATTTTTTATTTAAATATTATCATTTAATATTAAAATTTTTAATATTAATTTTTGTTTTGATTCTATTAACTTAAGTTAATTTCTATTTTTTAGTATTTATTATTTAGTAAATTTTAAATTAAACAGAACAATAATTTTAATTTAGTTACAGTGTTTCATTCCCATTAATAGAATTATATAAATAATATGTCAATTGTTTTACTATTGTAAATAATGAATCTAATTGTATTTTTTAGAGAGTAGTTAGTTTAACGATGAAAGTTTCATAAACATAATTGTCACCTTAATCTAATAATAAATTAATAATCTGATATGAATAATATTATATTTTGTACTATAACTAACTCTATTTTCATTAATTGGACTATACTAACCTACACTTTTTTTTTTCATAATCAAGAAATCATATTCATGCATCTGCATTACCCTATTCATTTGTGTAAGAACTAATAAATCTTCCAAGCTGATTGAACTTCCAACACGTGCAAGAGCATAACCCCTCCATTGGTTCTTGTCTCCCCTTTCATCTGTCTTTTCACATTTGCTATGTGAGTGTTATGGTTATGTACCTTTTTAAGAGGTATATTCATGTCTACATGTTATGACACCCTAAAAAAATCCAAGATAAGAAGAACAATAGTCAATAGGCTACATACTTTTTTTATTATTATTATTTCAGAGAATTATTAAGTTTAGAATAGACTTGTCTTATGAAAAAGGTGTGGTGTTCTTAATTTCTTAATCTCCATGCTGGATTTCCAGTATCTTCTTCTCCACAGAAATTCTTGTCCTTGTCCTCTTATTATTGTTTGTTTATATCATCATAAGAAATAGTAGTTTCGTAGTTTCATAAAAACATAGACATGTGCCAAGTACGTGTACATGCATGTAGTTTGATGTTTTTTATTATATATATTTTGTACATTATTGATATTCAAAGGAAAATTGAAATCCATAAAAGAAAAGGTCACCAAAAAAAAGTCAATTGAAGAAAATTAATTAAGTTAACGATCTAAATGCATTACCCAAAAAATGACATTAATTAACTATGTAACTTTTATCGATGAACTCGCTCTCTCATTTTAAAGATTTTGATTTTGAGCGTCATGTAAGAAAAAAATAATATAATAACTTTTGAATTAAAAGAAAATAAATAAAAGCATGAAATAAATTAATAAACAGGGTGCACTTGATTCCTTGCTAATTCCATTAATTTACTTTGATAACGCATAAAAATTAAATCTTTTAAAATATTAATTCTTGTTAACTTTTATCAGAGAAAATTATAAATTATAGCCTATGGGGGGAAATTAGGACAATATTAATTTATAATACAAATTAAAATTAAATGTGATATACTACATGTTGCCCTCAGCTCCTTATAACTAGTGTCGACATTAAACCAACTTTAGTTGTTAGCTCAGTAGTCCGCTTAAGTAAGTGTTGAGGGTTGGAATTCTGCCTTGTGCATGCAGCAACTTATTGGCCAGCGGCAAATTCTTAAATGGAGTTCAGATCCGTGGAGGATTAGTCTTCAGCCTGTCGGACTGAGGGATACTTTGAAAAAAAAAATTAGTCTCAACATTAGAAGGGTTCAATAATATTGGATTTTTTTAACCTATACTTCGTATAAATGAGATGGATGTATGGTATGTACATCATGTTTAAAGCTGGTTTGATTGCTCTCAAAGATTTTCATAAGGAAATTGGGATTCATCACTTACCAATCACCAAACTCTCTCTAATCACTTGTCCTTCAATCAACTACTCTCTGAATTGTTCATTGCTTTCCTTTTATATGTATAGTAGTTATAATCAAAGAATTGACAAAGAAGATAGCTACTTGTCACAAAGTGTTCTATATACAAATTAAATGCATTAATCCTTCTAAAAATAAATAAATAAATAGAAATTATAAGAAGTTATGATAATAACAAAATAGCAATAATGGCATATATTGTTTAGTGGTTACTTGATCTCTTAAAGGTATTTATTACCAATGATTTCAAATAGCTACTTAACTGATGATATTCTCCAAAAATGTATATATTAAGAAATCTAAAGGCAGAGAGTAATGAGTAATGAGTAATAACTAGAATTCAGCTTAAAGTTGAAATATATATTCTTTTTCATCACTTAAACATTCTTTTTTTAGAATAAGAGCTACTTTATTTTCCTTCTAAATTATATATAGGTCATGTATATATGTGTACAAAATGAAATAATTTTCTAAACTTCTTAATTATATTGTTTATTTAGTCCTGTATTATATTCTTAAAATTTCAGTATAGAACTAATATGCTCTAAAATTTTCTAGGCATATATATAAATAAATCCCCCTACATTTTCTTAATTAATGTATATTAAAATTCCAAGGAATTTGTAACTTTTGTTAAATTATTTCAAAACTCTCAACTTTTGCATTAATTTAAGAAAAATATGTTTTAGTGATGATATCAAATCACATACATTTGTGCATGCATAATCATTTTTATTCTAGATTCACATCATACTTAACAATATGGTTAATTACTGAATCTATAAATTAAAAATGAAGAATCTAATTATAGCAATGGTTTTGTAAACCGCCGCTAAAAATTAATAGCAAAATCTGAAAATACAAAACCGCCGCTAATAATTAATGCTCAAAGTTAAACGCAGTTATAATGACAGTTTTATAACCACCACAAAAATATTCTCATACAGCGACGGCTATTCTAGCAATTATATAGAATCACCGTGAAATCTTTATCGACGTATAGCTGCCGCTAAACACGCTAGAGAGAGATGAGAACAAGCAATAAAGATAACTAGGTAAGTTGACTATAGTATTATCAGAGAGCAAGATCATCTTTTTCATAGTTGGATGGAAATGGGTCCTTCCTAACACTAAATATATAGTTAATAATTCTCTAATTGAAGCCTATTCTAGGAATTTCAGAAGGGAGTTCAATGTCCTTTCTTCGACAAGCAAAGGTGATGACATGAATAATTTCATCCAAGATGATAACCAATCCCAACTTTCTCCTTTTATGGCTCCACATTTCATTCATCATGTCCTTCATATATATCATCATTTTACTTCTCAATAATTCTTTGCTACAATCACTTTTCAAGGTTGTAGGATATGGGATGCATGGTAGGGTAACTTCACAAAAATTAAAGAGTAAAAAGGAAAATATACTATAGAGTAACTATCTAAATTGTAAGAATTTAAAAAATATTATATATGCAGATAGTTTAATTTTAAAACACTAAAAGTGTAAATTATTTTATAAAATCGTTTAATCACGCGTATTCTTTTGAATTGTTATTTATGCATTAATGGTAAAAAAAAAGTTATTTATTTTATTGACGTATTGATATGTAATTAAATGCACACGTAAAATTCTATTATACACATAATAAAATTAAGAATAAATATAGGTGTCCATGCATTCATGCATTCATCCATGTGTTTTCATACATAATAAATTCACGTATCAAGCACAGAAATAATGAAATCTAGCACATAAATTTTAAGCACATAAATAATAAAGTCTAAGCATATATTTTAGTTACATATAGCTAAAAAATAAGAGTTATTTTTATTATAGTAAATGCAAATGCATGTATATATAATGTTACCGTAAAATTAAAACTAACAATACATAAGCAATCAAACTTGGACACATACTTCTCCTATCAACATTCACAAACATTGAATTATGTCGTACCATTATTCAGAAATTTCCAAATATAAAAAATGTTCATCTTTCTTACACACTACATAAATCTGGAAATTCAAACTTGTTAATAATTTCTGGTTTCCATACACATTTTCCTTTGCCTATTTTATTTCTATCCCACATAACATGTGCATGCATGATTCCATTCACAAGTTAAATTTCCAAATTAGGGCCAGAAATTTTCTAGTGCTTTCCTTCTCCATCCGTATATTTTTTTTTTCTTGTCCCCATAACTAAATTTTCTCAAGTTGAATTATTGTCTCTCTTATTATTGATTACAAAATAGAACTAAGTTTTGGTCATTAGTGTTTTAACAAGGTTTAGGTAGAAAGTTGACTTTGTCAATGCAATAATGTTAGGTAAGTAATTTACACAATCATATATATAAATCTAAAACTATGTTAGGGTTTGTCTTCTAAGTTACACACCAAATAAAATATATTCATAAAATTAAGAAATAATTAACACATATCTAATAATGTCTTATTACCAAGTAAGATTATGCTAATCACATCATCAAATGTTGAAATTATGGTACATACATATCATAGCATGCAAAGTGAGGTCCCCTACTACTTTATTTGGCTTTCATTTTCCAAAGGGGATGATAGAGGCTTTTTTGCTTGCAACCTCATTTTGATTGGGAGATTGTGACCACAACCAACAACGTAACATACACAAAGTGTTGGACACAAGCAACTATGGCCGCACGGATGGCTTCGCAAAAACACTTGCCCATATAATACATCGAATCGATCGAATGAATCTAACTCGACCTTAAAAACTAGTTTAAAGAGCGAAAGCGTCATGTATGATACCATTTTTTTAAAAAGTTTAAATCAATAGAAGAAGGCACGTGGATAATTATATTTCTAATATATTTCCTCAAATAGCAGCTTTCCTTCAAGTTTATATGAGATTTATTCATAGGCTTTTATTTTCGATCTTCTTTTTATTTATTTTATGTTGAAATTCATTTTTTAGTATTTAATAATAAGGATCGAATTCTAAACCTTTAAACTAATAGAAAGATACATATGAATGGTTATATATCTAATGAAAATTACTCTTACACTTATAAACTATCTAAAAACCATATGTTGAAAAAATGTAGGACTTGTAAATTGTAATAACTTGCTTAGCCTTCTTGTTTGTGTAATTTCTAATTAAATTTTATGGGTAAAAAATTGAATAATTATACATATTCTAAAATACATATTAAATTTGATTTAAGAATATGTAAATATTATTTATTTCTGACTGTAATATCCGTCAGAAAGAAGATTAAATTCAAATGGCATTTGGTGGATGGATTAGTAGCAACTTTTGAGTTTGCTTAACTCTTTGTGTTTTGTGTGTACGTTGGCTTGGAATCAAATCCATGACAATAAAAAAGAATAATGACAAGAAAATGATAACTTCTTTGTCCGCCTTCCATAAGGAAAAGGACCAAAATGAAGTTAAATTAAAGTTACAAAGTAAGTTACATATATAATAATATATTTTATATAACCATGAACAAATTGGAAAATTCCACTACAACTTGTTTCCTCTTCAGGATTGGCTGATAACTATATGAAAAAAATTTGGTCTAATAGGAGCCCATGAATAGTTTGAAATTGAATGATAGATTTCCTTCTCCTTCCTTTAACTTTGATTTGGTTGGAGAAGAAGCATTGAAAAATTATTTGGCATGTCGCAAAAAGTGTGACATATCATATTCCATTATTTTTTAATCGTTAATCTTGATTTATTTTAATTATAAAATTGATATATGATTAAGATCAACGGTTAAAGCGCTGAAATACCGATATGTCACAGTTTTCACGGCATACCGATTAATCTTTCAAAACCATATTATAGTTAGTTTGATTTTGTCGTTTTGCACATTAGCTGTTTAGATTTTGACATGAGGCTAGCAAATAGATATATGTAATGTATGTATTAAACAGTGTCTTTAATTTGATCCACTAATTCTCACTTTTATTTTTATTTTATTTTTCTACAGATAAAATTTTAACATTTATAATTATTATACAAATTATATCTTAAAATATTTTCCATATGGTAACACTATATTAAAATTATTAATTAAACGATTTTAATTTATTTTCTTAAATGATCTCCTAGTCTTAGACAATGGACACTATATAATCTTAAGGTAATTAAAGAGAAAGGTTAATTAAGTATATAGTTAATTGTCCACTTCCAAATGATATTCACCTAAAAAGAAAGACTAAGATTTATGTGAAAGAGAATATAATGTAACCATAATGCTATATATACACCTATTTTGATTAAAAGTTAAATTAAGTCATTTATTTTTATATTAAATAAAAAATTATTTTAATGTTAAATAATATAAAAAAAAATAACATTAAAATAAATTTTTATATATTTGATATTAAAATAATTTTTTATTTAATATAGAATAAGTAACTTATTGAATTTAATTAAATAAAATAGGAGTATACATTGAAAAAATCTAATATTTTGCATAATATATAAAAGCCTTGGGTGATGATGATAAATGTGAATAGAGACATCTAAAAGTACATGCATGAATTATGGTTGGAGATGATGTAAGAAGGATAAGTATTCTCCAATGCTTAAAGTGCCGAAAACCGAAATGAATTATTCTTTAGTATTATTGTGTTTGTTTGGCTAAATTTGACCCAAAATCACTTCATAATATATCGTTGCTTCTTTATTTTTCATCAAAGTGTTATAAAGGCAATAAAAAAAGAATTATTCAATATGTTGTCAATCACCAACCCATCACACCAAATATCACGGATGATTCAAACTCCACTATTGAAAAAAATAAAAATAAAAAACCCCAATACGTGTCCATAACCCATTAATCATAATAATATCATTTTAAAAAAAAAGAAAATGGTTAAATTCATTTCGAAGGTAATTTTAAGGTTAAAGTAATTCTAAGAATTCTGTCCACACAACAATGATATAAATAAATTAATTAAAGAATTAAAGAGAAGTTATTTCAAGGATATTTTTTTTATAAGAATCTAGAAGAAAAAAACAACTTCATTAGCATAACAAAGTGCATAAATCAAATAATTAACATTATTATGTTCTATCATGAATCTTGTGAAATTTAACCCACTTATGAGTAAATCTCTTCTCAGCAACTCATGCAAAAATAAAAAAATAAAAAAAAAAAATAATAATAATAATAATAATAATAAAATAAAAATATTGAACAATTTATAATTCTCTGAATTTAGACTTAAAAATAAAAAATATCCTCCATATATAAACACATTTGTCTAAAAAGAACAAATTGAATGAGCTCTGGTCACTGGATACGAATTAAATGAAAAATAAAAAATAAAAATGATAAAAAAAAAACATTTTCTATTAACAATGAGGTTCATCTGATACTTCACCTCCAATCTTCCACATGCTATATATGAATATTGGATACCCTAAACAAGAAACATGATACAATTTTTTCATGAACAACTTTCTAATCTTTCACTCACCATTGCTTCTCATACAAAGATTATAAACAAATAAAATGAGCAATAACGCTACTCCCAAAAATTGACCCTTTTTCGCCATGGAACAATTTAGTAAGCATAATGATAGACAATCAGCAGCAGCATACAACAGATTCAGACAAGCGCTGAAAACCCGAAGAAAAAACCGCCTCATTTGGTTAGCCAGTAGATGAAAATGAGAAAGGTGCAAACTGATGCAACTAGAGAAAGTATAAGGGTATCCATTGATTTTTTTCGCTTTATTGCCGAAAGTATGGTATTTACCTGCAGCATCATAAAAAGCAGCACATTATGCAGCCGAATCTCAAACAATGTTGAAGATGAATAACAATGAAGCCATGTAGCACCAGTGAGGGCAATGGGCATGGCTATAATGCAATACCAATCGATTTCAAACAAACGACATTGATGCAAGCTAATAACTTGTGGCATAAGAAATTTAATCATATTTAATCTTGTGGCATAAGATTCATTGTTCGATGTCTTTGGCGAGAATGACTTAAATGCACACAAGTTAAATTTGAGCATCTAGATAATCCAATGGTGCAGATCTAACAGAGATATTCTTGGTATAAAAAAATATGCAGTCTTATTCAATCTCATAAGACAATTCTGGATGTAAATTGCGAAAATGGAAAACATCAAAACCCCGAAATCCATAATGGCAGGAGTCATACCGTTGGGAGGCGACTGCTAACATTGCTGAGCTTTGAATTGATGCCACCAAATGTTGAACGCTGGAGGACAAGCGTGCCAAGCGTTGCGTGTGCTTGCGAAATAACATTGTCCATCTGTGGCACAAGAATAAGCATAAGGGTTCAAAGTAGGAGAACCCCAGTTGAAAACTAGACAAAACAATTCTTTATAATTGAAATGTTCAATGGATCAAAGGAGTATTGTTGTTTAACATTTGTTGTAGATGAACATCCAAAAATATTTCCTAACTTAACTATTTTCCTTTCACATAATACAACAACAACAACAAAGCCTTGTCCCACTAGGTGAGGTCGGCTACATGGATCAAACGACACCATTGAGCTCTATCATATATCATGTCTACGGAGAGACCGTTTACATGTAGATCTCGTTTGACCACCTCGTGGATGATCTTCTTAGGCCTTCCTCTTCCGTTCACCCATTGTCCACCTTCCATCTCATCTACCCTCCTAACAGAGTGTTCTATCGGTCTTCTTCTCACATAACCAAACCATCTGAGACGCAATTCTACCATCTTTTCAAAAATATTTCCTAACTTAACTATTTTCCTTTCACATCTTTGAAGAAAATAAACAACAACAACAATGAAAGCAGTGTTTAAACCAATTTCTTCCTATCTAACTAAACCCAGCTGAAGCAAGATTATATGATGATACCCAAATCAAATACTACACTATTGGACACCATCATACTCATGGTAACAACAGCAACAACAACAATAAAGGTTCACCTATGATATAATAATATTTAGCACTCCTGATACGTGCATCAATCAATTCCTTATCAACTCCCCTGGGAATATCTAGTGTGGAAAAGATAGAGAACACCATGCTATATCAGAAAAGTAAGGTGAATTATTCGTGTTGCTAACCTGTCCTGTACTTCTGCTGATA
>JASCZI010000761.1:0-17353 GCA_036250425.1 Stylosanthes scabra | reverse complement strand
TTCAGAACCATCTTCCAAGTCTAACCGGGTTCGATCAAATTCTTTAAAATCCTCCAGTAGGGAAGCATGTTCTTGCTTAGCTCGAAGACTTTTGCGAAGGCGATAAAACTCCTGGAGTTCAGTTATATCTTATCTCAGTACAAAAAGTTCAAAAGGTTGAAGGAATTCAATGTAATCAAAGGAAAACTAAAGGCATATAAACACATGATATATCATAACTCAAGCCGATACCATAGAATACCTGTGTGAGATCTTGAAGAATTTCTTGGTGTCTAGTCAAAGTATGAGAAACCACTTCTGACCCACCGGTTGATACCAAAGCTTGCATCTGTGAGTTTACTTGTTGGAGTTGTTTCAGTAATCGATCAATCCATGATTCTAGGTCACTCTCAGCAGCATCAGCTTTTATAGACACATTGGTAGAGACCAATTTGCGATACAGATTCATTTGCTCATCCAACTGAGCTTCAAGTTTTCTTGCCTGCAAAAGATTGGTGATAAATTCATCTATCAATCATTCACCTAATAAATCGAAATTTGTACAAACCAATAGATAAAAACAACTCGAATGGATTATTTAATGTCCTTAAAATTACATATGAATCATGATATGCCTGCATTTAACAAACACTCACGATACAAAAATCTTGGTAAGTTTCCATCCGCATTGTATAAAAAAGTTACCATTCTAACAGCTCGTGTCATTCATTTCCAAAATGTATACAAAGAAATCAAACTAAAGTCACTTGAAATCACAATGAATCCATATTTTCTTAGGAGTTTCCATTAATCATTTGCATTGATCACATTTTACAAACCACAATATCTATCCACAATCTATGGTCAAACACCTGGTTCGGAAACAAAATTCTACAGCTTGATACAATAACCATGGCACATGAAAGGAGTTGGATCAAGGAGAACTAACACATATCTATTGATCTCACTCAAATCCATTTTCAAATTACCTAATCTCTAGATCAAATCAGATTCTAAAAGACTTTCTTTGTAAACAAATGAACCTAATGACCTGATCTAGGAACACAATTCTCATCCAAATAAATCTCAAATCTTCAAAATTCAAAACCCTCATCAATTTTCAAAAACTAAACCAAACCCAAAATCACTCCAGAATGATCCCGGATCCATACCATTACAACTCTTTGCAACCTCAATTCATAAAATTAAGCTCCCTAACAACCAAGGGTATAAGCTCCACCCACGAATTCCACATCACCGACAAAAAACAAATTGAAGAAACCCAAGAAAGAAAGATCGAAACTTTGGCGAAAAGGGTATCCGAATTCGAAATTTCCACATCAATTTTCGTCAATTACAACATACTAAGAATCAAATCTATCAAAGAAAAACATATAATAAAATAAAATAAATAAATAATCGGAACCTGCTTGCGAAGTGCATCCCAAGAAGTTGGCACCTCCATTGATGAGGAACAAAGCAAAACAAAACAAAAAAAAAATTACAAAAAAAAATAAAAAAGAAAAAGATCCCTGGTTTGGGAATTGTGAAATTTGATATTTGTGAAGAAAGAAGAAAGAATTATTTTGGGGGGTTTGTTTGACGATAAAGACAGCGCGTCTGCTCCCAAAGGACAGACGACTTCACAATGTTTCCATTGCTTCCTTTTTTATTTTTATTTTTATTTTTATTTTCATAAAAAAAATATGATTTAATTCCACATGTTCTTTTAACAACTATTTACATAATGAATCAAACAAAAAATAAATCATAAGCATGGTTGCTTAAAAATCAATCATCAATTAATTAGTTATTCCACATAGAATTTATTATTTCATAGTTTGTTTTATTATATTAACTAATAATTTTAGTCAGTATATTTAGATTTTTTATTTATATCTCCGAGTAAATTAATATGTATATGTTGATTAGTTTAACAATTGATTTTTAGTATAATATTTTTTATAACCATAATTCTACGTGAATAAGTGATTTTGGCCAACCAAATTATTTATTTCTATACTAAATAGAAAGCTATTTCGATGTCAAATAGAATTTTATTTATGTGTAATTTTTTATATTATTTGACACCAAAATAATATTTTATTTAGTATAGAAATAAATCTGATTGCACTTGGTTAGTCAAAATCACTTGTTCAAATAATATTACCAATTTTATAATATCATCATATTTCATGCTACATGTACACTTCTTTTCTCCAACCAACTCAAGTGAATTTTGCCAACTCTCTCTTTACACGCATGAATAGAATATTACTACTAAAACGAACAGAAAATTTAAAAGCAAACAAACATGTTTTAAAACCTGTTCATGTCAATTATAAAAACATATTCATTGTACATATAAATTTCTGTTCGTACAATGCGCGCGTGAACAATTTGGTTAGACTTATTTAAAAAAATAGATGTACGTCTAGAATTATTATTATTTAATTAAATATACATGTATAGATTTTTTATACAGGAAAATGATGGTGCATCAAAGTCAAACTAAACAATAATAAAATGGGAAAATAGAAAGAGGTGGTTTATTGTGAACAAAGAAAGTGTAGATCTATTTTGAAAAGGCGTGTTATTGAGAAGAAATTGTACGACACTTCATAATTACTTAAGCAATAGAATTTAGCATTGTACTTTTGTTAAGATATGTAATACATGGAAATATTTAGAGTAAATTATTGAAATATAGTTTTAAAGATTTTGACAACAAAATAAATTTTAAAAGATTTAAATAAGAAAATGCTTCTCGAACGTATTAAAAGTTTGTTAAAATAATTCAATTTTAATTATATTAATGAAAAATGTTGCCGTGATAATAATAATAAAATAACAAGTTGATAGTTGAATAATTAGTTTTATTAAATTTTTAAAATAAATAAATGTTTCTCTTTGGACAGAAAATAAACAAATGTTTGGGTTGTGTATTTGGGTCACATTTTAGGGCCTGTTCATATGTTCATTTCACTCTTTACTATTAGTGGGTTTTAGTCAAAAGGGAAAAACTGGGGCCCAAAAAGAAGTAGTTGAAAGCATTGGCCCAAAACAATAACCTTCAAAATTAGTTGCAATAAATCATTGTCCCTGACCAAATAATAATAATAATAATAATTGTCCAAAAATGAATAAATAAATAAATAAAATAAAATAAAAACTAATTTGAGCCAGATTATATTTTTCCTCTTCTCATGTTTATATGAGCATGTCCATTAACAGATTAGTTAGTGAAAATATTAATGGAAGAGACCTATTTTTTTTTTTTTTTGGACATGATATGGGACCTATTTAGTGTTGTTTACACTCTTATTTATCTTATTTTAATTAAAAAAAATGATAATGGACCTTCTTGAAACGTTAAATCATATGTTTTCTGCCATGTGTGTGGTGTAATTTTAATTTAAAAAAAAAATCTCTTAATCATTGTGCTTTCTTAATTCATTTGGAAGGGTCTCTTTCTGTCGTGCACTTATATGATGATCACTCATATATATAACTCACTAATCATTTTGTGTGTTATTCTCTTTGTCTTTATTATTGTTTCTTTTGTTTTTCTTAATTATAAGTGCAATAAGTCATGCTTCTCTTCTTTTTGGGATTATAAATAGTGATTATGTTTTGTTCACCATTCAAAGCAATTATATTTGAGACCATATAGACACCAAAAAAAAAAAAAATAATATTTGAGACCATATTAAACTTGTGATTATCGTTTCTAAATAAAATTAAATTTTATTATTATCACACATGATTACTCGCATGTATGATATATAGTGTTATACTATTTGAACAAGTGATTTTGATTAATCAATTTCAATCAAGTAATTTATTTCTATGCTAAATAGAATATTATTTTGATGTCAAATAGTATAAAAAAATTGTACATAAATAAATTTCAATTTAACATCGAAATAATTTTCTATTTAGCACAAAATAAATGACTTGATTGAACTTGATTGACCAAAATTACTTATTCACATAAAATTATTGTAATATATAATATATAAAATCAGTGTGTAACATAAGAGCAAGTATTTTGTTTTAAGAGTGAGAAAAAAAAATTGGCGTATTAAAAATTATTAAATGACTACATACATGATGACCTAATTACACTTCAAAAAGCCACTCAAAATTGGAAAATACCTAATTAAACAAATAAAACCACACAATAATTAATTAAGTGAAAAATTATAAATAAAATAAGTCAAATATCACACCTTAATTCAAAATTTTAAGAAAACAAATTTATAAATCCATCCAAATTTTCACTCTTCATTTGATCAAAAGTTCAAAACTTAACCATTACAACATCAAAGTTATACTACTCACTTTAATTTTTTCTTGGATATTCACCCATCCCAAATAAATTCCCAATCATATCCGTATCTAATTAAACATACACAATTATATATATATCCTAATATATATATTTATATGCATATAGCAATCATTATTATTATTCTCTTCATTTGCTAATTTCCACAATATATATACTTCTTTTTTTACATATATTATTTATTAATATATGATACATATAACTATATATATATATATATATCTTGTGGATGATCACCTTCTAAAGCTTCCAAGATTTGAAGGAGCCTTGAGTTCAGGTTTTTGATCTTCATCAGGAAGCTTAACAGCAGAATAAGCACCAGCACCAGCAAGTGCACCAAGAATTGGAGCCGTCATATAAACCCAAATTGCTTTGTAATTGTTTGCTGCAATTGCTGGACCCAATGTTCTTACTGGGTTCATTGATCCCCCTGACGCTGGCCTGTAATTAATAATATCACTATCCTAATTAGTAATCATTTATATTTAATTATATATATATGATATTTTTTTAAAAAGTTAATTTCGATGCACTGCGAGTGTAAAACTGTTTTATATACATAACGTCGCGTCATAAAAAATAACTCCATATCTCATTGACTCATAATTAGTCATCAAAAAAATAATTTCTTATTAACCCATAATTAGTCATACAAAAAACAAAAAACTGTCAGTGCATCAAAATTAATTTTTTTTATTGATTTTATTACGCGTACATAATTTTTTTAAGAAATACTATTTTGATATAAGTATTTTATTAGCAATCAATACATATTATCTTTGTTTCATTAGTAAAAAATAATCTAAATATAAATTAATTAAGAATTATTTATTATTTTTCTTAGAATATATTATTGTGTTCTATTTATGCATGTGTTTATTTGGTTCAGAAAATCATCCTTCTAAACCAATATCATCAAAGGGTGGGAATGAATATATATCAATAACGTGAAGGACTTGACTAGAACGAGCTTTATTTTCTTTCATTTTCAGAATTTATGAAGGCATATTATATATTTTTCCTTCTTATCTCAACATGCCTTTATTTTTTTACTTTTTTGTAATAATGCTGCTCATAAAGGGGACCATGTAATGTATATTGAGAGGTGAAAACAAACCATAGGCTAGAGAATTTATTCAAGTCGATCTATCTAGAAGAACAAAATTTACTTTGGTATAACCATAAGGTCCATCATATCCCCCCACATACTAAATTATTGTTCACCACAAAAAATACACAACAATTTTCAGAATTTATTTAAATTATTTCTATGCTCTAATAATTAATTAATTGATTGATTAATTAATAATAAATTGACATTTGAAAGCTCTAGATATCCACTACTATATCAACAATAATAATTAATAATATTCTCTTAGTATATCATCACCATTCAATTAAACATCTATGTAAAAATTGAATATTTTTTAATAAAAAGGACATAAATTAAATCATATGTAAAAAAGAAAAAAGAAAAAACATCATCCGATCCCATCAAAGATGATTTATGACTAATTATTGTTGTTCCTAGCTACCTCCTAGCTAGTGAGTGATGCATGCATGCTCTTATTATTATAGTTAAAAAACAACAAAAATTTTGTCCTTCATTCTATCTCTTATTCTCTCGCTATCTTTCATTTTCCCTACTCTATTAATTATGTCATAATTAATTTATATACATATTATTTTAGAATTTAAATTAATAATTATTATTTGAATATAAATATAAGATGATAAGATGATGGAAGGACATACCCGGCTATAAGGATGTTGAGCATGACGGTGGCTCCCACCGCGATTCCCGCTAACTCTCCAACCTTTTTTTTATAACCATAAACAACAACTTCATCATTAATTAACATATTAATTATAACATAGCCTGATAGACAGATCTTCCTTTTAATTAATTAATATACCAAAATACTACAAAATCAACATTATGGAATCAATAACTAAATTATCATCCAAAATTTATATAAATTATCATCCGTAATTTATATATTCAAAATTAAGTTATCATCCAAAATTTATATAAGTTATCATCCGTAACTATATTGGCTCCCTATTGCTCCTTAGTTTTTTTTTCCTTAATCTATATATGCTACATCAAATCAAATTAAATTTTGTTACTACATACATTCAATTATGAAAGCAAGGGTTTATATGTTCGTGGTGTATTCATAAACCAACAAGGATTCCAAATCTCATGCATAGATCTCAATTAATTAATTAGTTTTTCTATTTTTTTTAAAAAAAAAAGAAAGGAAAAAATGTATGATGATACAGCAATATCTCAATGCCAAAACACATGTTCATATGTTGACAATAATTGTCACATATATAAACAAATTAAAATTCATACAATTTGAATTATTGGAGACCAGATATATACAAATACTTAACATAAATAGATGTATTTTCTAACATTATTTCTATCTTCATTGACTCAAATATCAAATATGGCAACCTTATTAGCATTTTGGATTTTATTGGCACCGCCCTACCATCAAGGCTGCTTGTCTGGGTTGACTCTTTGGCTCACTCAATTATTCATAAAGTTAGAATTCAAAATAAAAAACATAAAGTTTTTTTAATTACCCATACAGTCACACACACATACTAAAAAGTAAAAAATTAATTCATTATTTTTTTATTTTATTTTATTTTATTTATGTAGTTATTAATAGTGGCACCATGTATGATGACCTATTCGGCTATTCCCTTTCATAAATTAATGCCCTTTATTATTTAATTTGTGTCTAAATATATATAAAGTTAAAAAAAAGTGAGATCAAATATAAAACTTATGAAGATAACTAAGTATAAAATTTAACACATACATAATAATCCCATCTAAAATTTTCAATCAGAGTATCCATATTCCATCCTACTTCCTAGCTAAAGCAACTTGAAATTTTTATTGTGTTTTATAGTATTTCACTTCATTGGAAACGCCAATTATTGCAGACGCATATGCAGCCTTCTTTAGTTTATTTTTTTATTATTATTATTATATTATTATTATTTTCTTTTATCATTGACTCATGTCCTTTGCAGCTTGCAGATTAATTAACATGTACAGCCTCGGATGTCTTACTACTAATAAATGCACCCAAGCATATAATATTCATGAATTAAAACCAAAAATATATATATATATTAGGTAAGAATTTATAAGTTATTTTACAAAACTAGTTCCGTATAAATTTGCATGAGTAATATGAATTTTTTTTTTGAAAACTTACTCCTCCACCGTGACACATGCAAATAATTTGCACTAAGAAGGTTGTGTTATTTTAATTTTGTTGACACATACCTAAAATTAGTGAAAAACTCAATGATAAAAAGATTTTGGATTAATAGATATTTTTCCCTTCACCTAAACTTACTAACATCAAGACAAATTCTTTTCTAATTATAACCTTACTACTTTTGATTAACAAAGATATTAAAAGTTTTATTATAATTAGTAATATTAATTAAATATTAAGAGATAATATTTTATAATATAGATACTTACAGCTCTAGTGTCGGTGGCAACAGCAGTGACAACAAACATGAGATTGAAGGAGATGATGAATTCTAAAGCAAAAGCTTGGCCATATTCTCCTGAAGAAGGAACTGTCACTCCACCCCCCATAAATGGATGATACACTCCCTTCAGTGCAAATGCCGCACACACTGATGCCAATATTTGTGCTCCAATATACATCGGCACCTGCATGCACGTTAAAAAATATATAAATAGTTATATTTCTAACGGAGAAATTGATAGATAAAGAAACATGAACAGAAAAAATGTTATATAATTATTATTCATAATTATTAATTTTTAATATTTTTAAATTATAGTTTAATATCATATAATAATATTTTAGATTAGACATAATGATTAAATAATGATTAAAATAAATTAAAATAAATGGCGTAGGATTCCTTTTATGTCGAGTGGATTCTTACGTTCTTCCATGGAAAGTGCTTCAGAGCGGCAAAGGAAATGGTAACGGCAGGGTTGAGATGAGCACCGGATATGTGTCCGGTGGAGAGGATAATCACCATAACAGCGAGCCCGGTCACGGCGGCGCAACCAATCAGAGTCTCCGATCCGTTTGTCTTTTCGTTTACTATGGCCGCCGCCGTTCCGGCGAACATTAGAATGAACGTTCCGATGAACTCAGCTCCTACCTGATCATCATTAGTTAGATAGTTAGTTACGCGACGAAACCGTTTTACGAGAAAAGTTAGTTACGATGAAATCAGAGTTTGTTAGGAGTTAGTTAGAGATATTTTGTACCTTTCTGGCAAGAGGAACAGGAGGAGGTGGCAAAGAGCAAGAGACTTTGGGTAAAGCACCGTCTTCAATGGTCCATTCTTCAACGCTGAAACACTTGCAATTCTTGAGGAGTGACTTTCTACTGAGACCACCGCCATTGTTGGTGGATCTGAAGCCTCCGAAGAGAGGTGCACCTGGAGTCCCTGGTGTGGCTGGTGTTGATGGTGCTGATGGGATTTCCTCATTATTATTCTCCATTATTATTATTATTATTATTATTATTATTATTATTATTATTATTATTATTATTATTATCACTACTCTCTTTAATTATTTAATTTCTCCTCTCTCTCAAAATCAAGAAAAGAAGAAAATAAAATAGAAATGAGAGAGAGAGAGAGAGAGAAGCTAAGGCCTTGAGATTGATGTTAGTTTGTATTGTGGTGAGAGTGGTTCAAGTGTGAATTGGTATTTATATAGGAAGCTAAGGAGGGTGAGGTTGACTTGAGAATCCCAATGAATGAGAGAGAGAAAGGATAATTAGTGGTTGAAGTTGAAGCTCATGTCAATTTGCAACGAGGAAGAGAGAAGAAGAAGAAGAAAAGAGATGAGATTTAGGGTGTGTCTTCTTTGGAAGTGGGCGGTGGGACACTCATAAAGGCAGAAAGAGAGAGAACCTTCAATGTTTCTTAGGACTCATATGGATTAAGGATTTCTCTTACTGTTATAAATTAAATCTCTAAGTAAATAAGATTAAGAGTTCAATTTTTATCATGTGTAAGAGTGTAAAATAAGATTAAGGGATAATTTATGTGTTGTTTTCTTTTATATTTTCATTATCTGTTTTTTACCTAATAAGTAGAGTTTATTATTTTATATCAATAGTTAACTATAAAAAATTAGAGTAAACAAATATTTGTTTTTTTCAATTTATAAAATAGTTTAATTTTAATATTCTAATGTTATAAAATTTTTTATATACAATTAGTTTCGTGTATTTATATAATTTTAAAAATAATAAATTTAAAATTAATAATTATTTTTATTTATGATAATACATAGTTGATTTTATTGTAATTTTTTTTGTATTTATGAAAATTAATTTTTTTTATAAAATATCTTAGGCATGATGAATATAATATTATATTTTACTCTAGAATTTGTCAGCCTTTAGACATTAAAACGTGAATCATGGCATTTTGAGCCATATCTACCATAAGTGCGAGTGTGTGCCACTGGTTTTTTTTTCATTTTCCGATCCTTTTGTTCATAACCGTTGCTTTTTTTTTTCCTTTCCTCCATGCGTCTAAGCAATGAATCTGGATGAGTGAAATTACATACACAGCAGCAGCATGGTCAAAAGTGTTTGTGTAATTAGTAATTATGATTCATGGGACTTTCTGTCACACACTGTGAATTGCATGGTTGGAGTCAATTTAATGTTGAAAATAATAAATAGTGACCCACCCATTCATCCAAATCTAACCCAAAATGTCAAAAGAAATTAAATTACCTTTTATGTTTTTTTCTAAAAAAATATTTTGGCTATCTTATTATATCTGTAAGAGTTATTTAAATGATCATAAATCCAAATCCTTTTGGATTATATATTATATTTTTAGCATGAAAGAATTTTATAAATATATATCTGTTTATATATTTAATATATTATTTAAATGTATTTGACTTAATTATTTATTAATTAAAAATAATTATAATATATATGTCCCTTTATTTCCAATATCAGTTTTACACAACAATGATTTTTTAAAAAACAAATAGTGAGGAATATATATGTCAATGCATTTAATTTCTTTTTATTAAATTGTCACCTAGTTTCCGATCTCCCCAACTATCAATCAATGATATAAATTAAAGTTAAATATATTTTATTCTCCAAGTAGCAAGATATTTCAGCTTTAGCTAATTATTAAAATAGTTCTTTTTATGTTCGTTGGTGTGAATAGAGCATTCTCTGAATTGAAAAAAAAAAAATAAACACTGTACTATTGCAATTTATGAGTTGTGCTTGAATATAGGCCTCGTTTATTAAATAGGACGAAGTTACACTTCCAAGAGAAATTTTTTTTTTATATTCTAATAAAATAATTGGTGTGCGCGCTTGATATATGGGGATAATCTCCTTGGATTAATTAATACTGGATTAAATTACGTGAATTTATAGTGTGATTATATTATATTTAGTGATTTTCAGAAGATTTAGATTTTTCTTTTATCATAATTAGAGTAGCATTATTTATTTCACAACGATTTCTTTTAAACTACCGCTAAATATGCGATGAACCACCACAAAAGCCATTGACATTGGTCATTTAGCGGTAATTTATTCAATCGTCGATAATAAGGTACGGCTGACAGCTAAATAATCTTATCATAATATATAATAATATATATTTCTAACATCTGCAATTTTGAACTTATAGGTCATAAACATATTATAAAAAAAATGTTTTCTTTTAATAAATATAAGACTTGTAACTAAAATAATTATTCTCACAATAATATATATGATTGGAGACCTTATTCCACATTTGTGGTTTTCCAAACCTTATAGTATTTTATAAACTCATTTAGGAATAACCTCTTTCATTCGTGACGGTCAGAAGAGAATCAATTCCTGTTAGAAAATACTTGCTTTGCAATGATAAATTTCCCTATAAATAAAAAAAGATAATATTAATAACAATATAAATTTGTTTGCAATGAAAAAGATAATATTAACAATCTAGATTTTTAGATGAATAATTATGGAAAACAAAATTTTAATTATTTAATATTATTTAAATTTTTTGTTTCAAAATTATTTCTTTAACTCTATTAATACTTTTTTTGGAGGGTTTATAGTCTAGGGTTAGAATTTAAAATTAAAAATTTAAAGTAAAAAATAATTAAAAAAATTGAATGATATCGGATGAAGAATTTTTTTCTTTTTCTTGATGTAAATTTCTCTGGCCAATATGCTTTTGAGAAGGATGTTATTTTGAGCAAAGATTCTCTTACTTTTAAAAAAGAAAAAAACAATCACTACCATGCACACCCTATATTCTAATAAATAAGAATGTGCATTTGCAATATATATATATATATATATAGACATTGCTATCAACCAACTTGGATTGGTCTAGTGATTAACTCATTAATCCATTTAAGTAAGTGTTGGAGGTTCAAATCTCATCTTGTGTATACAGCAATTCATCGGTCAACGATAAACCCTTAAATAAAGCTCAGATCCGCGAAGTGTGAAGAGATATATCATGTATGGGTTGGAACTAATTTCATGTGTGAATTCTTATTAGATAAGATTTTGAAAAAAACATAGACATCCAAACATGTTTAATTATTTTGCAATATATCATGGTTGATTTTATTGGCCCATACTTTACAAAGATTTTGAGTGCCCTATGTATAATCCAAATTGTATGTGCTTGTTGGATTGATGAACTACTTTCCCTGTAAATTGTGAAATAATGGAAACATATCAAACAACAACTATCTATATATAATATATGGTTTGTAAATTGGAGACACCCCAACATCACCACGCACTATGATATATATATCCCTTTAATTTAATTTTGTGAAGCTATGATAAATATAGGGGATTCCGTTTCTTGACTTTAATTTTTCACATTTCCTTTCATATATGTTCTGGTAATGCTAAATATATAGAGAATAATTAAAGTTATTTTATTTAACTTAATATTTATAATTTTGTGTATATAATATATATATTTATTATTTTTTAAAAATACATACACATACATTTATTTAGGTAATAATTAATAACTGCCAATAAATAAAGTAACTCATAGTTGTTTTGGTTAATTTTTTAATGTCTTCCAAACATTATTGATGTTCTAGTATTTTTTTGTAAGTGATTATGTATAATTTTAAAGTTTAGAGACTAATTAAGGTATATATGCATTATCTAAAATTCTTGGACATATATATTAAGTGCAATTAACACTTTAATTAATAACCATGTTGCCTACCTTCCACCATCAAGATAGTTTTCCAAGCTCTTAGGTAAAAAGAGTATTAGTAATAATGAGTGTATGTGGTCGCAAAGAGTTTGATCTCTACATATATTGGGGTATATAGGATTAATTATTTAATTATCTTCTTATATATGGGGTATTAATTATATATTAAAATAGAAAAGAATATGCTCAATAACTCGTGTTATACCTAGAAAATGATCATGGGAGACACTACCTAGGAGTAATGCTTGTTCATATAAGTATATATTAAACGTTATCTATATCTATATCTATATATAATGGATGAGTGCACAACACCAATATATATTAATATATATTACTTTATTTTATTATTAACAGTGCATAATTCTAAAAGTTCACCTTTTTCTCTAAAAAAACTTAAAGGTGGAGAGAAAAAGGAACCCAGGGTTCTATGGCTGATTATGAAATGGAATTTTTTTTTTTTTTCATATACCTGGCATAATAGTTTGTCTGGGGGAGGGGATGCTATTATGATCATTATTGTTACATTAATTTAGTGCTAAAGAATCTCTTAATTAATCTCACCCTACTTGCTAATTTGCTAGGCATAATCAGTATAATTGCCTTTATATGATATTTTGAACGAACCTTTTCCTAATTAGATAATTAACTTTTGAAGTGGAAAAAAATAATTCAATGGTCTAGAGAAGAGTAGTGAGATTGATGTGGGAATAATATATGATGATCCTTTTATTAGTTATATGATCATGATCATGTATCTATTTCTACTTAATTAACTACTTAAATTATTGAGATAATAAATAATTTCGTAATCTAATATCAGAACTTTTATAATCAAAATGTTTAAAATTTGATTTTTGTTATTAAAAAATATTAAATCATAAATATTACACTTAAAAAAAAAACAGTATTATATGAGGAAATTTGTTAGCACAACTTATCAATCTAAGTCGATTTATAATGATTTATGCCTAATAATAACTAGCTAAGCTAGGTGGAATTATATGTCACTATAGGGTAATAAAAAGTGTTTGATTGAAGTATGAATTATATTTTCAGAATTTATTTATTTATATATATATATATATATACTAATTTATTTATTTATTTATTTACATAAATTACTATATATGAGGAAATTATATATTGAAACAACATACAAGAAAATGTGATCACATGATAATTTTTTTTCTGCCTTAGCTTGTTAGCTAAGTGAAGCATCATATCATATAGGATATGGAGGAGGAGACCCTAAAAGTGTCTTCAAACGAGTGAAGCATGGTAGGTACCACTAAATTCTTTGTGATTTGAACGTCTGAGGCTGCGTTTTCTTCCTCTCATTAGCTTCTTTTGACTATGAGGTTTTGGATTATAATGAGGTAGAACAATGCATCTCATGCATATAGTATTATCACTGTACTACTACTTTGTCTTCGTCTGAAAAAAAGTTGACGTATGAGTGAAATGACAAGTGTATCCAACAATTGATGGTTCTTGATTGGGGCAAGGCAACATCCATCATATATGCCAAACGAGATGGAATGAGACAAACAAGGATGAGTAATAATAATTCTATATATTAATTATTCGTAAAATTATCGTAATCGATTTTTTGACAGTTTTGAGAATAATAGTTATATCTTTTGGTTTGATGGCAATTTAAGCAAAATTTGTCGTTAATTTGTCTTATTTTTTCCCACTAAGGATTCACCTTGTTTCTCACTCTAATTTCATTTTATTTTTCCTCTCACAAGCTACAACTCTAGAAATCTCATCTAGCCTTCATCAAACTCTTTGCTCCCCCCTGGAGTTATTTTCTATCTCGCCATCATACCTAACCGTCGTTCTCGATCTCGATCTCTACCCTCTTGGGAACCTTCACGTCTTGCAACCGTTAACTTCCACCGCTGTTGCCACCAATTTCGTCGCATACACCCTTCAACTTTCATGCGCACACACATACATACCTATTGTTCGGATGACACTAATATTAGGTTAAGTTATACTTCTTAATTATTTTTTTATAGGATGTATGTTTTATTAATCTTCCATTGAATCACAATAACATATAACGAAGATCATTATTTATGCTAAATTTTACTAAAATTGGACATCAAGGAATATATGTAATTGAAGAACCCATATTTTCTGTATATTTTGAACAAATATATTACATTAATTTTCAAATAATTTTGCTTTTAGGACAAGTTTAATTAATATTAATTATCATCTATATTTATATTGATAGTGTACATATATGTGGGTATAGTGAACTAATTATCTATGATTAATCATCATTTTCTTTAATTTGAGGGTGTATGTGAAAGAGATTGTAGCCACAGAAGAAGCTAAGGTTGCTTTAATGGTAGGTAAGTGGGAGATGCCATCTAAAGAAAAAACGAAGAGAATTAAAATTGTGTGCAAAGCATTTGGATGTAGAATGAAAGGTAAGATTCCAAGGAAATAATAATTAATGAAATTAAAAAGGGTCAATGTTAGTTGGCATTCTATATCATATTGTCTTCCACTTAGTGCACTACTACCCTTATTACATCAATTGGTCAACCCACTCCCATATTTAGAATTCTCTTTGCACAAGTTATTTAAATACTAGGTTTTTTTAGTGTATGCCACTCCTTTTTCTTTTTATTTATTTCTTCACTCATCACTTCAATCAATCATGTATGTGGATTACTTTTATCTAATTAATTTTATTATTATAAGACTTTAATTATTAGTGTATATATGTATATATCAGTGTTCTGAAAATCGGGCTCGATCGGTTGGTTCGATTAAAAAAATTAGGAATTGGTCTCTTATTCGGTCCGATTCATGATAAAAATTAGCTGGCAGAAAATCGATTAAAAATCGATCAACTAATAAAAAACTGGTCAACTCGTAAAAATCGATGAACCGAAAAAATCGAATAGGTTTATTGGCGGTTTTTAGTAAAAAATTAATAATATTATATTTTAATAATTTTATAATAATTTTAAATTATTTTATTATATATTTAAGTAAATTAATCCGACCATGATTCACCCTCGATTGAACCTTTCACTCTACCAATTCAATGATCGGTTCGGTTCTCTTAATCTTAGTATATATACATATAATTTGATAATAACGTAAAGAAAAAGATTAAGAAGCTAATGTATAGTGACCAATAAGGAGCCAACACATATGTAAATGAGTTACAGATGATAACTCATGTATTTTATGGGTGATATTTTTATTTTGCTTTTTTAATTTTGAATAATAACTATTTTAATTTTAGATAATAACTTAATATTGATTACGTAGCATTGTTTTAATGTAAAATATTATATATATTTAAAATTTATGTATTTTATAATCGAAAACTAAATAGGGTCCAATAATCTAGTCTTAGGTTTAGGAAAACGACGAATACATACTATCACTTTGGAGATTATGAAAAAGATTTCTACATAAAAAAAGAAGAAGAATATCTACAATGCTATATACATATATATATATACACTAGTTATATTACTACATATATACTACTATATATGGCGCATTACATAAGCAAAAAAGAATGTTTGATGACGCAGCATCTTCATCATTATAACTCAAAGTTCGATTTCATTCAATGTATTTGTAGTAATAATAATATTATATATAATATATACACTATTCGTAAACTCTAAATTATAACTTAAAATAGAAACAAATTTCTTAAAATAGCAACACTTATATCCTTCACTTTAATGAGGTGAAAATTAATTTTTTGGATATTAATTATTAGAGTAGATGTAAGATTTATTTTATATAAATTATGTATTATTTTATATAATAATAAAATTCAAAGAATAAATGTTTGCAGTACATTTTATTTCATGATTTGATATCTTCTGTGAAGAACAATGGCCCATATATTGACTAAGATCATTCTTTATATTTTTTGCACTATGAGAAGGAAATTTCAATGAACATTCCCTACCAATTAATGATGAGTTTTATATATTATTAGAAGACTTCTCTTTACTCATCACTTGCAAATAAATTATCATGAGGGAAAAAGGAATGGTTCTGATTTATTTGAAGCTCCTTCCCCATATGCATTATTATGCTTTAAATTTTGATCCTTCAATTCATTCATGAAATTTCTTGGAAGTATATGTATGATGAAGATGGAAAAGTAAAAGTACATGCCACAAATGCAAGTGTGCCAACCACATATCACATATGAGCCACAGAATTAATGAAGATTCAATAGCATTGCCAGGTTGTAATTTTCTAACATTGTTCTAACATTGAATGCTTAATTTTCTATCAGCATATAATGTCCAGAATATGGAAACTGAAATGAAGATGTTTAAAAATTGTCTTTATTATCAGAAAATTCAATTTAAAATATTCACATGTGTCAGTTCAAATGAAAACATATCTAATTTATTTTCTTCAGTTAAGTAATCAGATAATTTTTTAGTACGACATGTGTCAATATTTGTGTTTATGTTTCTATACGAAGACAATTCTAAACATTTTCATGTAAAATTTCATGTAATTTAATTATTTTTATGTATGAAAAACATTAATAATAAAAGATAAAATATAGGTAGTCAATAATTTTTAAATTAATAAATTAATTAATAAAAAATAAAAAATTCATAACTATTGTTGAGTCATTAAGTGTATCAATTTATTGTGATGACAAAATGCACGTTTTGGGCTGATTGGGTTGATTCTCAAGTGGGTCAGTTAGCATGGCATAAAGCCCAT
>JASCZI010000759.1:3061-22949 GCA_036250425.1 Stylosanthes scabra | reverse complement strand
TAATCGATTATTGAATGCAGATTTCAAAAATTAGTTACAACGGCTACTAAGTAATCGATTACCAAGCCATGTAATCGATTACCTGATGCTAAAAACAAGAAAAACGTCTAGTTTTGACAAAATGGCTCCATCCCACTTACTCCCCAACGTCTCTAAGGCTTGGGAAGTCTATAAATTGATAGTTTTGAGCCTTATTTCATACACAACATCAATTCTAAGTATTCTTGTGCCTATGCTTCAATTTTCACATAATTTCAAAGTGATTTTTGCACATATTTGAGAGATAACCAAAGTTTGGTTCATAGAGCTTCAATTGTATTTATCTACTCTATCTTGAGAGTTGTAATTCTTTCTCTTCTCAAATTCTATATCTCTTTGTTTGAGTGACTTGGAGTGTGACTCTCCAAGGGTGTGAGACTTGATAAACACTATAGTCGGTGAGGATACCAAGATAAGCACTCAAGGGAAAATCTTGAAGTTGGGATACTTCGAGTGGAGTGGGTTATTCGTTGGTGATCAAGATACCGTGAGGTGTTAGATTCAAGTGCTCTTGTTGTAAAGGTTTGTCAAGCACCTTGAAGCTTGGTGGTTTAGTGGATATCTCAATTGCAATTGAGAAGAGTGGACATAGGCAAAGAGATTGTGTCGAACCACTATATATCGTTGTGTATTATCTCGCTCAACTCAAACTCATTTATATTCTTGTTATTTATATTTATACAAGTGTTTTGGAAAGTATAAGATCCTTGTAAGTACTTAAGAATTGACTTAAGCCCTTGGAAAAATACTAGTACAAGCATTTGAGTTATTTAAATTCAAAGTAATTTAATCTTCCGCGAATATTTTCTATTGTTGTTTAAACACTCAATTCACCCCCTCTTGAGTATCCGTGCTACGTGACTAACAGACATTGCCTATCCAGTTCATGTTCTTAGCTAGTTCTTGTAGGCTCCTCGTGCTACTCATTATGCGGCAGTTCTTCGCATTCTTCGCTATGTCAAGGGCACTCTGTTTCATGGCCTTCATTTCTCTGCAAATTCCACTTTAACCCTTCAGGCATACTCTGATGCTGATTGGGCTGGAGATCCTACTGATCGTCGTTCTACTACTAGTTATTGTTTGTTTCTTGGTGACTCTCTCATTTCCTGGAGAGCCAAGAAGCAAACATTCACTGTGCGATCCAGTACTGAAGTTGAATACCGTGTTCTTGCTGATACAACTGCCGAAGTTGTCTCGATTCGTTGGCTTCTTGAAGACTTGGGTGCTCCTCAATCTTCCCCGACTGTTGTCTTTTGTGACAACCGAAGTGCTATTCAAATCGCTCATAATGATGTTTTTCACGAACGCACTAAACATATTGAGATTGACTATCATTTTGTCCGGCAACGTCTCTTTATTAATGTTGTTCGTCTCATAGCTGTTGGCACTCTGGAACAAACTGCTGATCTCTTCACTAAAGCTCATCATCCTACTTGGTTTCGAACTCTGGTATCCAAACTCAAGATGGCATCTCTTGTTCCCACTTGAGTTTGAGGGGGATGTTAGAGTATAATTAGGAATTAGAATCAATTAGCATCAGTTAGCATAATATGTATTTATGATAGAGTATATTTAGGAGTAAATTAGGATCAGTTAGCATCATGTGCAATATTATGTCTTTATTAGTTTGATTCCTTTAGCAGCTATAAATACCCCTTTGTACATTGTATAATTCATTCATTTTAGATTATATACATTACATTGACTTTCAGGTTACTCTCCCTTGTTTCTAACATAAAAAATATAATTTTGAAAATAAATAAATATATTAAAAACAGCAATGCTAGGTAATTAACAACAATTCAGCTAATATCAGCCAACAATTTAAATTAGATGTTCTATTTCTTTAGGTTTCGGATGCTTTATTTCTTTAGATTTTGGATGTTCTGTTTTTATTGTTGGTTGCTTTAGGTTTAGGATGTTCTATTTTTAAAATAGTTATGGATGCTCCACTAGCCTTTCATTGTAAATATTCTATAAATAATAGTTACGAATTTTTTATTTTTATTGGCTGATTTGTTGGTTGAAAAATATTAATTACTTATACTTTTTCTATTGAAAATTATACAAAAATTAGAATGGAAGAAAATATAAGAGAACCAAAAAGAAAAAGAAAGAAAACACAAATTAACAAGAACGAGAAAATAAAAAAAATATAAATGTACTGAAAATGAAAATCAAAAGGAATGAAAAATAGAAGATGTAAATAAAATGAAATTGAAAAGAAAAATAAAAGGAACAAAAGTAGATGAAAAAATCGGAAAAGGTAATAAATCGAAAAGAAAATGAGCGAAAGAAACCCTTGCTTTTAATTTTTCTCCATGTATATGTTCTGAGTTAGGGTGTCTATAGAATAATCACCTCTTGTACAAATGCTAAGGCTCCTATGTATAAATAATTATAATAATTAATAGATTACTATTAAATCCTAATAAAATTTTCTTTTAAAAACTAAATATAACATACGTACATAATTAGGCTAATTTATTTGATTGCCATTGTTTGAAAAACTATTTTTCATAATATCACTTTTTCAAACTATTTACTAAGATGCCACCCTTTTGCTAAGATGTCAACTGGTCTTCCTTGTCGGCGCTGACTGAAATTGATGATGTCAGCATGTGTTTGTACATATTTAAAAATTATGCAATAGGTGAGGGGTTCAAACCAAGTTAACTTAAAAGACCAAAAGCATAAAGACCAACTTCACTGCCACTAAGTCAAATTAACTTTTATGATATATTATGCATTTTATATATATATATATATATATATATATATAATTAATGATGTATTGTATTTTTTAACTAATATACCAAAATCTAAAATATTATATTAAATATTATTTTTATATTTATTTAATTGTTATTTTTATTTTATATTCATTTTTCTAAAATTAATAATTTTTAATTATACAAAAGTAATAAAATAAACATTAGATTTTAATTATTTAATGTAAATATATAATAAATTAAAAAATATTTTTTTAAATGTATATATTAAAAGAAACTTTTTTAATAATTCCAACGTCTATATTTAAAAGAAATAAATAATAATGCATGGGTATTGTAAAAGTATATGAGAATTATCATTATCATATCTGGGGAGTTTTTTTTTTTTTTTTTTACATGGATATCTGGGGAGTTTAATATTCCCTTATTTATAATATTCAGATCTAGGGTGCAGGAATAGTTTAAACTTAAAAACAAAGGTTAAAAAAGTCGTTGTAGGTTTTTTTTTTTTTTTTAATTTGGCTGTTGATTTCTATATAAATTAATCCAAAGGAGTAAATTAAAATTATATATATATATATATATATATATATATATATATAATTTTGATATTTTTTTTTTCGATAGTTCAAGAGTCTTGATCTAAATGGAAAGAAGGTAGAAACCTTCTCAAATCCTTTTCGGCATTGCCATTAAGGATCTACGAAGGATTCAAAGTTACAATAAAATAAACAAATTACCAAAAAAAAAAAAAAAAAACATCTCTGGTCAATACACCAATATACTTAATAGTCAGAGTCTCATGTTCTTTAACCTTCGCCATATGCAAAATTCATGTTAACAACACACGAGGAGGCTCCGCCTTATCAAATATCACCAACATGAGGCTCCGCCTCAACAAAAGCAACAAAAAGAGGCTTTGCCTCAAAACAAATACCACCAAAAAGAGGCTCTGCCTCAATACAAATAGAACTGGATTAGAACAACCAACAAAATCAAATATGGCAAAGAAAAGGTTGTACCTTATAAATTATCTGCTCAAAACAAATAGCACCAAACGAGGCTATGCCTCAAAACAAATAGCACCAAAAGAGGTTCCGCCTCAATACAAACAGAATTGCTTAGAACACAAAGGAAGCTCAGCTTCCAAATTAATCAATAAATCAAATCAACTAAAAAAAGGCTCTGCCTTATAACTTAGTAGCAAAAAGAGGCTCTGCCTCAAAACACCATCACCAAAAGAGGCTCTGTCTCAACATAAATAGCAAAACCAAAGGCTCATAACTCAAACAAAGAAATACTTTGTCTTATCAAATAGCAACACATAGAGGCTCTACCTCAAAAACAAATAGCACCAAACGAGGCTCTGCCTCAAAACAAATAGTACCAAAAGAGGCTTTGCCTAAAAACAAATAGTACCAAAAGAGGCTCTCTTCAACAGAATCAGAACATACTTCCAAATTTAACAACCAAATAAACTATAACAAAGAGCAGGCTCCACCTTATAAAATAGCAGCAAAAAGAGGCTCCACCTCAAAACAACACCAAAAGAGGCTCCGCCACAACACCAACGCAAACCATAAGTCAACAAAATCAGGTCAGCAACAATAAAACAATTATCGATAACTCTACAATCAGTAACACAAATTTAGCAATTAAAAACTAACGATTAAGCTAGTAATTAAAGGGATAAGCGGAGGAAGAGATACAACCATATTGCAGATCTGCGGCGAGGCTACAAAGCAATGCAGCACCATAAGGTGGCATCGAGAGGGATGTGTTCGGATATGGGGTTAGTGGGAACAGAGCATCTTGCCATCAGAAGCGAAGAACCTGGGAAAAAGAATTGCAAAAGGACATGACCAAACAGATGCTACTGTTGCTCGCCGTTGAACACCACACACTTCACCTCCAAAACGGTTCTGATCTTACCGTCGAACTAGCCGGCTGTTTTAGTTTCCTCCGATGGCAACGAATCCATCAACTTCACCATCTCGATGATCTTCTTCAGAGCCTTCAGATCCATACTCAAATGGCGGAGACATAATAGAGTAGATTGAGGTACGGAGAGGATGTCCATGATGCAGTGGGCCGATGCAAATGGACTTGGTGGACGTCGAACAGAGGACAGTGATGGCCCAGATCCATGAGGGATCTATGGATTTGAGTCCCCTACAAACCCTATTCAGAGGCACACACTTGGAAGCCAAAAAAAGAGCGGCAGCAGGAGGCAAATGCCTATTAAATAGCTGCGTACGTCGAGGTAGGGGCAGAGAGCAATGGGGCTGCAGAGGTCCCATCTAGGGTGGTAGCATATCGGAATCGAAGGAGACTAGAGATAGTCTAGTGGTGGTATCCTGCTACCCAAATCAAGTTCAGAGCACACACTCGGAGATGGATCCGTGACTAAGCAGAAGACGAGGGAAAGTAGAGACAAAAACAGTCACCGAGCTAGGAGGAAAACAATGGTGGTGAGGGGCAATACAAAACCCAAAAATAAGAGGATTGGAGCAGCGGTGAGCGGTGAGCAACGGAGGTTGAGAATGTGTGTTGCAAGTAGTTAAAGAAGGTAGTGAGACGAGTAGGTGGATCTTGCAGCTAGTGGCGAAGGCGATGAGGATGAAGATGGCTACGGTTGGGTGGGTTCATGGCGGCTAGGGTTTTTCTCTAACGTTGTAACTACAATTAAACACAACACTATCAGTATAAAGATGTTTTACATGTGCACTCAGTTATGTAATGCCACATTAACAAAAATAACTCATTTTTTCTTAATTCTGTGATTGGTCATTCAAAAAAATGGTTATTATTGCACAACTATGTAAAACGTTTTATGCTGTCGGCACATTAAAATTAAACTCATACATAAATTCATTACGTTAACATTTTATATCAAGATTTAGTGTCTGCGTTATTATTTTGGTTATTTAGAACTTTGAGGCATTATTTTAGTCTAGGGATAGGGAGTTTAATTTTGATGCAGCACATCTTATACCATCATTTAGTTCCATTTTTTTTAATGGGTAATGTTATGGTGAAGAGTGATGTTTTAGTGAAGAGTGAAGATTACTTTTTTTAGTGTAAAAAAAACAAACAAAAACATCGTTTAAATTTCTAAGTTTAGTAAAAATCTTCACTCTTCACTCAATTCTACTTTTCACCAAAGAAATCCATTTTTTATATCATCATTTATGCGATCAATATAAAATTTATTTATTTTTGCTTACATAAAATTAAATAATTGGATGGCTTTTAGATGAATCTATTGCATTATAATGTGTTCATAACACGTAACGGAAATAATAATGTAATCATAGTTGATCTATTTTGTATTTAAGATTTTATTTAAACAATATAGATTAGATACAAATACCCGAATAGTAAAAGAAAGCCTTTATCCTTCGAACATACGAAAGCGCTATGCATATCCACACCGAAACTAATCCTTGCTATCAACTCTTTAATCAATGGAAGTAATTGAAAATCTTTTTGCAACACTTTGCAACAAATTCTTCATCAAGAACCAGATTTGTATATTTGTGTATGTGGAGGTAAAGGAATAACATATTATTAATCAGTCATTACTGATGACATACATATATAGTGTGAGGTTATTTCTGATTTCAAATTTGAAATCTTATCTTATTTCACAATTGAATCTTATGTAATCTTATTTCAAATTAAACTCTTATGAATCAAATCATATAAATCAATTCAAAACAGATTCAGTCAGGATTTTATCCAAACTTTAAATTCAAATTTTGAAACTCATTATAAAATAACTAATTATTTTTAACCATCATTTAATATTCTCAATTATCATACTATATATTATTATATTCTTGGTGCTAGCAAAGAAAATAATAATATTCCATTTGAATTATTTATTTCATCAAATCAAAATAATAATTAAATATTTTTTTAGCAGAGATAAGAACACTCGTTAGTGTGTGACCCATAGGTTCAAAACTAAGCGGGTAGTAAATTAGTCATGCTAGATTTACTAATTGAGGTCGGCATTTAGCAACACTCCTCGACAACTGGATAGTATGAAGTAATTATACTAATCAGAATCAGTGAATAACAAAGTATAATTCCTTTTATCTTTCCACCTACCAGTTAACCTTTTAGAGTATGACCTAACTGTCAAACTCTAACTTGTTACCAATATTATAATGAACTGATGAATGACTCAAAAAACTCATTTCTTTATTCATTTAGTGTCCTTGGCCACTTTATTTAATTCAGTTATTGTAATCATGAAACTCAAACTCTTTACCGAGAGTTGATGGATTTCTTATTGACTATTCACTAATTATACAAGCATTTTGTTACGGACCGGCCCCTAAGGGCCCAATCCACTAGAAATAAGGCTATAAGTAAAAGGCCCACAAAAGGAAAATGCCAAATCAGATCTTCCAAGATATGATACAATCTCAACAGATCCCACAAAGATCTCAACCACCTAAAGCTATATAAATAGGGGGGCAACACCCCCTCAAGGCACGTGTTCTCCAACCCTACCCCCCATATTCGACATAGAACCCCATAATCCTAATTCTGGATTTCTAGAGCATTCTTACATACATCAATCCCCTTCTCCGTTATAGCTCTCGATCACGCTGGAGAGCTTACCCACCCGAAGGCACATATTCTTACTTTGATCATTGAGGCTCGGTACTCCATTCCAAGTCCTATTGGACAATCGTTAAGTGACCCGACCTTAACATTAGTGCCGTCTGTGGGGAACCTCATATTTCAAAGGATAGGAGTATAGTGTCAGAATTCTGAGCGGAGGATGTTAGAGGAAATCCCGATCAACAATGAAGGAGGTGGCGAGAACAGCCAACCCCTACCAACCCCGAAAAAGGGAATCGACCAAGGAAAGCAAACAATTCAGCAATTAGAGGCAGCCTGAGGGAACTCCTAGAGACGCAAACTCGCGAGGCCGCAATTGCTACTGAGGCAGTGAGAAGGGTGGAAGAGCTTGCAAAGAAACAACAAGCCATCCTCGATGAGGCAGAAAAGAGGGAGAAAGACCGATCAGAAAGGTTGAACGGAAAAATCCTTATCCCCGTTGATGACAACAGCCGGATAGCGAATTCACAAGATCGCACATGGAAGCCGTCAACCGTGGCCACCAAAGTGACCGGAAGGGAAAAGAGCAAGCACCCATTCCCACCTGATATCTTAGCGGAAGAACTCCCTAAGAAGTTCAGATATCCTATTAAGATCGAGCCTTTTGATGGAACCACGGATCCGAAACACCATCTAGATGCCTTCGAAAACAGGATGCTACTCGTGAACGCTTCTGACGCCATACAGTGTAAAGCCTTCACCATAACCCTGAAGAAGGATGCCTTGACATGGTTCAATTCCCTCCCACCTAACAGCATTGAGAACTTCCCAGACCTAGCCGTTAGCTTCATGAAGAACTTCACGACCAGTCGCAGACTTCTAAAAACCTGCCTGAACCGGTACTCGATCGTGCAAAAGTTTGAAGAAATCTTCCGGAGTTATCTGGACCATTTCAACGCGGAGTGCACACAGATCGAAGGTCTGCAGTCGCAGGCGGCTTTAATGGCCTTGGTCAAAGGGCTAAGGGAGGACACACCCTTCTTGAAAATTTTGACCAAGACGCCACCAAAGACGATGGAAGAAATTCAGGAAAGATCTCATGACTACCTGCAGCTGGAAGAAGGCCACACTGCTATAAAAACCGATCGGAGCAAGAAAGACAATCCCCGGAGAGATCAGTTCCGGGAAGAAAGGGGACAGAGGGAGCAAAAGCCCAACATGTCGTACTATAATCCCTTCTGCGTATCTCTAGCTCAGTTTTTACACGAAGTATCCCAAGTCAAAAGGGTGCCGGTACCATGACCCATAAAAAAATGTGCACAGAGGGGACAGAAACTTGTATTACCACAAGCAAAACGGGCACGACACGGAAGAATGCAGACCCCTTCTCGAGTTTGTCGAGCAAGGATTGGAGAATGAGAAATTTCGTGAGTACATTAACAAGTACAGGAAAAGGGACGATGACAGGAGAGTAAGACAAAGGGTGAACAGCCCGAAGAACAAGGCTGATAGGAAGAAAGATGATCCCAAGGACCGTGGTACACACCGGAAAATTGCAATGATTTCAAGGGGAATCCCAGAAGAGGGAAACCCCCTTTCTAAGAAAGCTGCAAAGAGAAGCCGGCACTCATGCTTGGCGGTGGAGGTAATGCCAAGAACTCTGGCAGGGAAACCACCCCCGGCTGTAATTTTCTCATCGGAAGAAATCAAGCAGACAACCAACAGCATGAACCAGCCACTGGTAATCTCTGCATTCACCATCAATACCAAGATCCGGAGAGTATTCGTGAATCAAGGAAGCTCGATTGACATCCTGTTCCGAAGGTGCTTCGACGAACTCGGGCTCACTAAGAAAGATTTGAAAGCTCATTCCGACGACTTAGTCAGATTCTCAAGAGAAAGGGTAATGCCGGATGGTTTTGTCACCTTATGGGTCACCATTGGAAAGCCCCCGAATAGAAGAAATGTGAAGGTTTGATAGATAGTGGTGAACCACAACTCTGCGTACAACCCAATAGTCGGAAGAACCACCTTGAACAAAGTTGGGGCTATCGTTGCCACATCTATTCTCACCATGAAGTTCATCACCGACAATGGTGAAGTGGAGTACTCAAAGAGCACTTACCAAGATCTGCAAAACCAAATACGGCCGCCAAGGTCCATCTCGTGTTCCTCGAGCCACCCGGAAGAAAGATTCGGGAAAGACCTCATCCGGAAGGCGAATTGGACAAAGTCCAGATTGGACCAGAAGCCGAACAAGTTACAATGATAGCAAAAAAACCTGCCGGATGGAGTAAAAACGAAGTTGACCCGCTTCCTGAGAAGGAACTTAGACTTATTAACATGGACAGCAGCTGACATGCCGGGAATCGACCCAAACATTTCTAACCACAAGTTGTCCATCCTACCCAGAAGCAAGCCGGTAGGGCAAAGATTACGACGTACGAGCCCGAAAAAGGCAGCTGAAGTAAAAAAGCAAGTGCAGAATCTGCTGGAAGCAGGATTCATTGGAGAAGTAAAATATCCCACCTGACTTAGCAACATGGTAATGGTCCCCAAGAGCAACGGAAAGTGGAGAATGTGCGTGGACTACACCAGCCTGAACAAAGCGTGTCTGAAAGATCCCTACCCATTGCTAAGGATTGATGGCCTCGTAGACAGAGCCTCGGGTTATAAGTTCTTATCCTTCATGGATGCTTACTCCAGGTACAACCAAATCTCGATGTACCCCGGGGATGCAGAAAAGCCAGCTTTCATCACCCTTGTTGGAAACTTTTACTACAAAGTGATGCCGTTCGGATTGAAGAACGCGGGCTCCACCTACCAATGGCTTATGGACAAGATATTCAAAGACTTGATAGGTGGCATACTAGAAGTTTATGTGGATGACATGTTGATCAAAACAAAGATCGAGGAGGATCTTATCCCAAACCTGGAGAAAGTCTTCAGCAAGCTCCGAGAGCATCAAATGCAGCTCAACCCAGCAAAGTGCGCTTTCGCGGTCAAAGCCGTAAAATTCCTCGGTTTCATGTTGACCAGCAGAGGAATCAAGGCAAACCTAGAAAAGTGCCAAGCTATCATCTCGATGAAGCAGCCTGAATCGTTAAGAGAAGTGCAATGCCTAACTGGAAGACTAGCATCACTATCAAGATTCTTTGCAGCCTCTGCAATAAAAGCAGCACTGCTATTCAAGCTTATGAAGAAAGAGGCAGAATTCAAGTGGACGAACGAATGTGAAAAATATTTCCAAAGCTTTAAAGAATACTTAGCAGCGCCACCAATCCTAGTCAAGCCGGAAGAAGGAGAGCCCTTGGTGATCTACTTAGTCGCCACCGAAGAAGCTGTGGTCGGAGCATTAGTACAGGAAAAAGGAAAGTTGCAAGAACCTGTGAACTTTGTGAGCAAAACTCTCCAAGGAGCGGAGTTAAAATACCAAAAGTTGGAAAAGCTGGCCTTTGCCCTCGCCGTGGCTGCCAGAAGGCTTCGGCAATATTTTCAAGCCCACCCGGTTGTGGTAAGGACAAACCAGCCGCTGAAACAAATCCTTCAAAAGCCAGATCTCGCCAGTCCATCGAGCTATCAGAATACCACATCATTTATGAAGGAAGAACAATAATCAAAGGGCAAGTCCTAGCAGACTTCATAGCCGAACTCACCCCCAAACATCAAGCCGACAACGCCATCCCATGGATCCTACACGTAGATGGTTCGTCAAATGTAAAGGGTAGCGGAGGAGGAGTGCTGCTCGAAGGACCCGAAGACGTAGCCGCCGAAATGGCCATTAAATTCCAGTTTCAAGCAAGAAACAATCAAGCAGAGTACGAGGCACTCATAGCAGGGCTAAGATTAGCACAAGAAATTGGGATCTCCGAGTTGGAAATCAGATCCGACTCCCAGATTGTCACCTCCCAAGTCAATGGGAGTTATCAAGCCAAGGACCCTCAAATGGCAAAATACCTAGAAAAAGTGAAAGCGCTGCTGAACCTTTTTCAAAAGGTACAAATAAAGCACATCCCCCGGAAAGAAAACGATCGGGCGGATACTTTATCCAAGTTAGCAAGCACCAAGCCAAGCGGAGAAAATCGCACTCTCATTCAAAAGACAAAAGAAGTACCATCGACAGATGAGGTGCAAATCGTGTTGTCCGTATCTGAAAAAGGGAATTGGAAAAACCCCATCATAAAGTTCCTCACGAACGGAACCCTCCCCGAAGACAAGGGCGAAGCAAACAAACTAAGGAGAGAGGCAGTGAACTACACCATAGTAGCCGGAGAACTATACAAAAGGGGAGTCGCAACCCCGCTCCTCAAGTGTGTAGAAGAAGAGAGAATTCCGACTGTTCTCTCAGGAGCGCATGAAGGAGCCTGTGGGCAGCACCAAGGAGCCAAAGCTCTTATGAGAAAGATATTGCTAGCAGGCATATATTGGCCCACCATGAATATGGACACCAAGGAATATGTCGAAAAGTGCCAAAGGTGCCAAGAGCATTCGAAGCTACAAAAGTGCCCGCCACAGAACTATCAGCTATAGTAGCTCCCTGGCCATTCGACAAATGGGAATCGACCTCCTAGGACCCTTGCTGAAGGCACCGGGCCAAGTAAAGTACATGATCGTAGCAATCGATTACTTCACATAGTGGGTGGAAGTTGAAGCTCTAGCATCAATCACCTCGAGCCAATGCAGGAAATTCGTGTGGAACAACATCATGACCAGGTTCGGAATCCCAAGGATCATAATATCCGACAATGGGACCCAATTCATGGACAAGAAGTTCAGAGAATTCCTAGAAGGATTTCAAATCCACCAACAATTCTCATCCATGGAACACCCGCAAGAAAACGGCCAAGTCGAGGCCATGCACAAGATAATCCTGGACGGGTTGAAGAAAAGGCTTGATAAAAACAAAGGATGCTGGGCAGAAGAGCTCGGAAGCGTGCTATGGGCCTACAGAACCTCGGAGCAATCATCAACTTGATCAACGCCCTTCCGGCTCACTTATGGAACGGAAGCAATGATTCCACTAGAAATCGCAGAACAAACCACCCGGGTATCAGCTTACGGCCCGGAAGGTAACAAAAGCGATAGGAAAACGGAAGCAGATTTAGTCTCCGAGATCAGAGAAGAAGCTAGGATAAAACAGCAAGCAATAAAGAAGCTTCTGGCCGCCAAATACAACAAAAGATCAAGAAAAAAGACCTAGAAGAAGGTGACCTAGTGCTGCGGCGAGCAGAAATAGGAGGGAAAAATGTAGTCCAACGAAAGCTATGAGCAATTTGGGAAGGCCCCTACTGGGTAGTCGAAGTCCTCGGAAAGGGTGCCTACAAGCACAACACCATAGAAGGCACTCAGGTTCCAAGAACTTGACACATATCCAACCTAAGATACCACATGTAACTAAACGTAGCAGCATGTACTCTTTTTCCTCCCATCTCTCATTTTTTTCCCGGAAAGAAAGAGTTTTTTGGATGGAAAGGTTTTAATGAGGCATGTAAGTGTTCCAGCCACATTGGCCGTTGGACTTAATAAATCAAAGCACTTATTTCTAAGAGTATTTGTTTTTTCTCCACTTTTATCTCTTTGCAAAGTTTACTACGTTATCATTTATAAAGACACAAACAAAAGCAAAAAACGTAAGCTCGAAAGCGGCACTAAAATAACCCAAGGACAACACGAAAAGCGAACGCACCAAACTCCGCAGCTCCACACTAGACTGATCACCCAGGAGATGAGATGCACTTAAAGAAAAAGCATTGCAAAAAAGATAAAAATATCAACAAGCAACAACATTGTATAAAATAAACAAGAAGAAAAAATATCCACACAAAGAGCCCCGAAAAAATGGAACTCAAACAAAGTATCCAGCAAGCAAAGAGTTTAAAAACAAAAAAATTATACAAATTTAAGTGGGGCATCCCCCAGCCTCTCCTGCCACAGCCTCCTCCATCTGATGTTCCTCCGCCACAGGCTCCGGCTGCTCTTCCACCACAGGTTCTGACTGCTGCTTGGTCACAGCCTTAGGATTATAAATCCTTTGGCCGTTAGGATCCCAACGAGTATACAGGGTAATCACAGAGAAGTCCACGACTGGATTAAGATGGCGGACTTGATCCATCAAAATCTCGAAAGTTTCCTGAACAATCTCCCCGGTCTCCTCAGCCAAATCTTTTCACTCTTGACGCCAATGACCCATGGCAGCCTTAGCCTCACCCAAAGTCGTCTACTTTTGCTCCAGAGATCGGGTGAGAGACTCGACCTTCTTCTTTTCCTGCTCCAAAGCAGAACGACAAGATTGGAGCTCCAAAGCCTGCACTTTGCTCTCCTCCTCCACTTCCGACATTCGCGCCAGAGCAGAAAGATGCCCGCCCTTAGCCAGCCTCAACTGCTCAGTTAAAGAATCCACTTCAGCCTTAAGAGGAAAAGAGGTCAAAGCAGAACTCCTTTCAGCAGTAAGAACAACCACCTGATCCTTGGTTGCGGCAAGCTCCTTCTCCATCTTGAGCTTGGTGGAAAAGGCATTCTCTATGGCAACCTACAAACGCCAGAAACAAGAACCTCAAAATAATACCAAAATTTCATCAAGAGTGACAGCTTACAGAATGCAGAAAATGCGAAGAATGCATACCTGCAGACAGGCAGTGAGCTTGCAGGCGTACCCTTGAGCGGTTCCAAGAAGCTGCTCCGGAATCACAGGCCCAAGAGCTTCTCGGACAGAATCTCGAGTTAGCCGGCATCCAATGCTGCCCAGAAATTGAACCGTTCGGGAAACGCCCGGTCTAAGGGGTCGAATACATGCTCCCACGCAGCATCATCCCCCAAGCCCGCATCCTCGTCAACAGATTCACGGACCTTCCGCTTCCGCTTCTTCTGCCTCAAGTCGGTGGAAGGATCCTCCTTCACACCATCCTCCCCTTCGATGGAGATAAGCTTTTCGGTGGAAGCGACCCGAGGTTTCTTTTTCGATTTAGCAGCACTGGAAGAGGGACCGGAAGGAATCCCAGTAGCTGGAGTAGAGGCCGAAGCTCCAGCAGAAGCAGTCGTGACATGTGGAACCGGCAAAATCGATCGAGGACCCACTCCCTCGACCTCCGCCATCTTAGTCCGGAGATAACCAAACCGAGATTATTTCTCCATATCTCCAAGCAAGCTATATGCAAAAGGAGGAGTGTCAGAAAAAGCACCAAGATATCAACTCAAAACAGCCAGAAAAAGAATAACAAATTACCAAGAAACACCCCAACTTCAACATCGCCGTGATCTAGAATCTAGCGACACTTAAAGTTAGATTTTTTCCCTAACCCAGTCGGAAGGGATTGGAGGAACTCAAATGCTAAGGTCTCCAGGGGATCCAACGCAGTGATACGATAATCCCCCACCTCGGAATTCCAATACACCTAAGGGAAGGGTGTACCCTCGTCATCAAGCCAAAAGGGCCGCCTACCAAGAAACGACAGAACCTTGAAATAGTGCCATTTAAATTCCTAGATGGACTCCTCGAAAGCGTCAAAAAGCTTTCGCCCCTGATGGGCGTGGAAAGACATAAACCCCTTTCTGGGAGGAGGGGCGTGCAGCTGGTAGATGTAAAGAAAAACACGTTATGACGGACGAAAACCAAAATGAAGGCACACACAATCAAAGGTGTGAAGAAAAACCCACCCTTTGAGATGGAGTTGGCTGGCCACTACCCACCACCGTGTCATGGCTTCCCTTTGAAAATCAGTAAAAGGAAGTCGGACACCTAAGCGGGTGAACAGCTCCGCATAAACCCACAAGAAGTGAGTCCTATCCTCCGGAGCCCGGAAGGGCAACCGGTCGGAAGAACCAGCGGCCTCCAACACATAATCCCCCTCAGCCACTCGATCCGCCGTCAGCCTCATCTAACGGCGGAGTTCAGGAAGCATATCGGCGGCAACCACGGATGGCTGAGAGAAAACCTCCTCGTCAACCCAACCATACAAAACCCTCTCGACCTCAGAGAGCACACAAGGGAGACAGATGTTTTGACAAGACTTCTTCTTCGTCATTTTTCAATAATTTAGTTTGCAAGAGAAAGCAGAACCAACGATCAAAAAAAAAAAGAGAGAGAAAGGGAGAAGAAGAAAAGAGAGAAATGGCTGTGAAGAAGAAGGAGGAGCAAAACAAGAAACAAAACCAAAACTCCACAGCACCAACTTTGAAAGAAAAACCAGAAACCAAAGAAAGAAGAAGCCAAGAGTCATACCTGAGTAGAAGTGAGGACCTGCAAAAAGCGAGCAAGAAAACCAGAGTAGAGAACTCAGAAGGACAAAGGCGAAATATGAAAGAGGAAAACGGGAGAGCGAGAAAATGGCTCTTGAGTCCCCAAAAGATTTTTAAACACGCTTTGGATACTCAGGGGTAAGTAATTGATGGGACGGTTACAGAAATTTCGAAAATCGCACTCCCTCAAAACCTAATAAAAGTCATCATTACCCTTCGGAAAAGAGGAAACGTCTTCCTCAATAAATAGGCATCAACTGACACGTAAAGCAACGAATGGTCACCTTGGAAGTCAGACCCAAAAACTCAAACTCCCAAGTGGTGGCAATGTTATGGACCAGCCCCTAAGGACCCAATCCACTAGAAATAAGGCTATAAGTAAAAGGCCCGCAAAAGGAAAATGCCAAATCAAATCTTCCAAGATATGAGACAATCTCAATAGATCTCACAAAGATCTCAACCACCTAAAGCTATATAAACAGGGGGCAACACCCCCTCAAGATACGTGTTCTCCAACCCTATCCCCCATGTTCGACCTAGAACCCCATAATCCTAATTCTGGGTTTCTAGAGTATTCTTACACACATCAATCCCCTTCTCCGTTGTAACTCTCGGTCACGCCAGAGAGCTTAACCACCCGAAGGCACATCTTCTTACTTTGATCATTAAGGCTCGGCTCCCTATTCCAAGTTCTATTGGACAATTATTAAGTGACCCGACCTTAACACATTTAAATCATACCCAATATCCATTCAACTAGCACCCTAGGGCATTAGGTGTCCGAAATCAAGTATAACAAATACATTGTTAATTACTATAATAGTCGCAGGTCGAAGGAAACTCTAATACAATGTTCATCGTGAGAATATCCTATTAACAAATATACGGTAATTATAACCATTGAAAATTCTCAGAGTGAGTCAGTTCAATGGTCATATCTTTATACACACCATTTATATATATAATTTAATAACTGAGATCTATTAATCTTCATCATATATATATATATATATATATATATATATTAATAAGTTATCAAATATTTATCTCCACTATTATGATCTTTATCATAATGATAAATCTCTAAATTTAATCAAGGACTTTATTATATTAATAAATTATCTTACACATGATGAATTGGATTGTAGTAATAATAATAATAATAATAATAATAATAATAATAATAATAAATTATCTTACACATGATAAATTAGATTGTGGTCATACTACTTATTTCCAACAAAATCATTCTTCTTTTATTCATCCTTCCTTAGAATTTTGAAAATAACATAAATAGTTATGAAGAATAGGTGGCTAATGTATGCGTAATGTGTTGGCAAAAGAGTAAAGTTCCAAAATGACCTCGAAATTGGGCTTATGCACCAAAATGACCTTGAGATTCCAATTGCACTACTTTGACCCTTGAGATTGAACTCTATGCACTATAGTAGCCTCTGGACCAATTTTCGACAACGAATCAACACCAAAATGATGATCTAGCATAGTAACTATCACTAGGATCGATAAAACCACGTTATTTTTCCCAATGAACCGTAAACAACGTTATATTAATCAATATATGTTAAAAACTCTTAGCTGTTTTGTTCTCTTATTTTGATTAATACACTATTGTTAACGATTTATGAGGATCTAATTACAAAATTGATATTGTTTTATTAATCCTAGTGATAATGGTTGCGTCAGATTATCATTCTAGTGTTGATTCATTGTCGAAAATTGGTTCAGGGGCTATTATAGTGCCTAGAGCTCAATCTGAGGGGCTAAAATAGTGCAATTGAAATCTCAAAAATTATTTTAGTGCACATGCCCAATCTCAGGGATATTTTGGGGCTTTACTCGTTGGCAAAATGAATGCCTAGTTTTATATTTTAAGTGTGTTTCGGTGAAATCTCGCATTATTGGTTTTTCTTTTTTTGATAAGTGAAGAGTCTGCTCAAACAAATTGATATATTAAGCGTTGATAGTTTTTAAGTTAAACCATAGTAATTAAAGGTTAAACGATTGGGGGTTACTGTGGATTGGCTTTGTGATTATTGCTGCACGATTTTAGTGTGGTTTTTTGGTGTAAAAAAAATTAGTGTGGATACGATTTTAGTGTGGTTTAATTCTTAGTATAGTAAAAAAAGTCTATAAAAACAAATAAATACACACTAATAAAATTAATCTCTAATATAAAATATATGTAAAAAGAACAATGCTACGGAATTAATATTAGGGAGCCAATAATTAAGTTATTATCCAAAGTTTATATGAGTTATCATTCGTAACTCATATATTCAACAATAAGTTATCATCTAAAATTTATATAACTTATCATTCATAATATATGTTGGCTCCCTATTAATTATAATGTGTTGGTTCCGTAGTTTTTTCTATGTAAAAATATAAAATATTATTTTTTTAACAATACTGAAGTAAGTTAAAAAAATCTGTCGCGATTATTTTTTAATGTGAAAAATTTTTTAATTGCACTAAAGAATAAGTAAAACCAAATTAAAAGTCTAACATAGACACATAGTCAATGAATCTTATATATCCACCTTGTTTGAATATATTAAGATCAATTAGTATAAATGATCATATATGAGTTTATTAGTTTGATATTAGTCATAATTATAGGATATTAGGTTATTATTATTCTGATTTTCTCTTCGCCTATAAATATGTTAGTGCATTGTACTTTGTTATACACAACTCATACAATTCTAATACGTAATCATTTTTCTATTGTGCATTATCTCTCTCCCTTTTAAACAGCGACAATGACAAAACAAACTCAGAAAGAGAGACATCTTAAGCATAATACTAAGGGTGGGTTTGGTAAAATTTTTACTTTTCGAAAGTAGCTTATGAAAGTTGTCTTTTAAAAGATAGCTTTTTAAAAGTCGTAGCACGTGTGTTTGGTAAAATTAAATAAAAATAATATTATAATAAATACAAGCAATAATAATTATGTTTGGTAACAAGGGCAGATGGTAATAGAATTCACGGAGGCCATTGTCACCCCTGGATTTCAAACTTTCATTAAAAAAAATTGTTTTTAATAAATTGCCCCCTAAAATAAAAAAATAATTGATGAGCTCCTTTAAAATGATAAGCCTTATGATATGATAAGCATTGATGGGTCTCTTTTATTGTTTTCAATTTGGTTTGGGCGTTTGGGCTTTACCTTTTATATAACATTTTTTTAATGGGCTTAATTTCTCATTCAATTTTACCCTATTAGCAATTTTCTTTAATTCTTTCCTTGAAAACTCATGAAGATGACAAAAACCTAAAGAAAGGGAATACGACGTTGAACTCTGTCTCTGTCCCTTGACTCTTAATATTCTTATTTCTTTTGTTTCCAAACAAGAAGATAATCACTCAACTCTCAATCAGAACCAGACTCGTCTTTGTCTTTATCAATTGAGGTTTTTTTTTATTTAATATCATAACATGTTATTTCCAAAGCTATTTTATATTATTTGTTAATAACTTTATGTTTATAATTTGTTTATTTTAATTACATATTATAAAGCGCCGAAGCTATTTTATTATTTGTTAATGATTTTATGTTTGCAAATTGCAATTAACTTATTAGATTATAGACTTATAAGCATTCTGTTGCCTGTTGTTGACTTGTTATTACTTATTAGCAGTTAGCATTTTATTATTTATACAATTTTTTTATTGATAATAAATTGAAAAGATGTTTATAAGTTTATTATTAGCAGTTAGCATTTTATTATAGACTTATAAGCATTTTGTTGCTTGTTGTTGACTTGTTATTAGCAATTACCATTTTATTATTTATGCAATTTCTTTATTGATAATAAATTTAAAAGATGTTTATTTCTTTTGTTGTTTGAAGTAGAAATAGAATTATGGTGAAGTTGAAAACAATTGACTCATTTTTCAAAAGAAGTGATCAAGCAATAGCCCCAACTCCTTCAACGCACGAGCCTTTAAATACGAATGTTTTAAGTTCAACTCTTCAACAACAAGCTAGTTCAAAGAGACAATGTCTTAGTTGTGGAGAAATGGATACATTTCATTTGGAAAGAGATTCTGGACTACGACCAATGATTTGGAATTTTCCGCCAAACCAAAAGGATGAAATTCGTCGAGCTTATCTTAAAGTTGGGCCTAATCAACCAGTACTTAATCAGTATCCGTTTTCTAGTGATGCCAATGGTCAGCGCCGCTTTCAAGTTTCTTGGTTTGAATTGTATCCTTCTTGGTTGGAGTATTCTATTGAAGTTGATGCAATATTTTGTTTACCATGCTACCTTTTTTATAAG
>JASCZI010000758.1:1468-28304 GCA_036250425.1 Stylosanthes scabra | reverse complement strand
TAGACATGATACATGATAGAGCACAATGGCGTCGTTTGATCCATGTAGCCGACCCCACCTAGTGGGATAAGGCTTTGTTGTTGTTGTTGTTGTTGTTGTTGGTTTTACACCTTCTGATGCACAATGAGAGCAAGAACCGGCATACAGGTACGCTCATACTTCATGAGATAGATCATTTTAATTTTTATTTTCTCTTTTGTAATTCTGTCATCATCGATTTGTAATATCTAGCAGAGTATATTTTTAATTTATCTTAATTCAGGGTAAAGCTCTGGTCTAAACCTAGATTTTATTTAGTCACAAGGTTCCATATATGATTTTCAGCATTCTCTTACATTGGATCTTCCAGATTTTTTTCTCTTTCAATTCATTCATGTGTTGCTCATCTGACTTTTATCATCGAGAGGGGTGTGTGGTTATGCAAAAACCAAATGTTATTGTTAGTATCCCAATATACTTCTGTATGCCAATATCTACAATCTTTAATATACTCATAGTCATAGGATGTTATATAATTTGTTATATATAAATGAAACGAAATGTTGGTTTTCAAGATTGAAGGCTGAGGAAAGATGAGAATTGGGGTGCACTTAAGTGTGGATTTTCCATATCTTGCAATTGCTACTACCTCTTGCGCTGTCTTTGTATATTTTTATTGACTATATAATCCTACCTTGCTATGTTCAGGTTTATGTATGGAGCAACTTGCTATACCAATGAATCTCTAGAACCACCGACTATGTCAATTAAAGAATTTCTTTCTGCTGCAATATTTTCATTCTCTCCGAAAATAATTGCATGTTCTCTAAATGAATATTTTTTGTGCCAAGATTTTGTTTTTCATAAGAAATTTCATGAAGATTTTGTTTTCCAAGTGTCCTTTAGGTGTATAATTTGTAATTTTTAATGCCCGAGTATGTGAGTGAGGGTTAATTGAAACACTCAGATTTTGTAGATAAAATGATGTGTTATTTCTTATCTCACTGAAAGTATGTTGCTCAAGTGTAACATACAAGCTCTATATTTATAGAGCTAAAATCAATTACCATCATAAATGTATAGTTACTCAACTACTCTCATAAATATTCCTAACAACTAACTTGAGTTTGAAAATTATTTAAACAACGCATAAGTAAAACAATGCAAAAGTAAAACAACGAAAGGCCATAAATAGACGGATAAAATTGTAGGATGCAGACGGAACTGCCACGGAGAGATGCAGACGTAACTGCCACAGAGAGATGCAGATGAGACTGCCACAAGGAAACGGATGGAAACTGCCGAAGACATGGAGATGAAACTCCCACGGAAAGACTGGCAAAAACTGCCGAAGACATGAAGACGGAACTCCCACGGAAAGACTGGCGAAACTGCCGAAGATGTGGAGACGGAACTCCCACGGAAAGACTGGCTAAACTGCCGGAGACATGGAGACGGAACTTCCACCTAGAAAGACTGGCGAAATAGCCAGAACTAGAGCAAAAAGAACCGGAAAGTGGAAAAACAGCAAGATCGGAGTAGATTTTGGTAAAACGGAGCGCGAAATCGGAAAGAGAACACCTAAAAACCTTGAAAAGGGTACCCACTTTGTGAGAGGTCAGCAGCCACGTGGCGCTGCCACATCAGCAGCAATATGACACATGGCATCGTAGGAGTGTGGTGGTGCCACGTCAGCAGAATTGTCAAAGAACTAACGAACCGGGTGAAAATCCGGTTGGTTCGGATCTGGATAATGGATAACCGAGCCGGTTATGGTCAGACCGGTCCTAGTTTAAATTAAATGAGCTTAATCAACGTGGAGAAGATCTGAACCGTTGGATTTGGAGATAGATCCAATGGTTCCTGATAAATTTGGAAATGGGAAGAAGATTTGAAGTTGTTGAAAGAAGATGGTGTGACCATGGAACTTCCGGCGGCATTTACGGACACGTCCGGTACCGAAATTCAACGCCGTTTGTTGCGTTGGAATCGGGATGGAGAGAAGAACATTTTTGTGTATGCGCTGTGGGCAGTAGACTTCGGAAAAGTTGCCGGAAAGCTGGAGAAAAGTGGTGGGTGACATGAAAGAAAGTGATGAACGAAGTAACTTCAGGCGGCGATTGTCGGAGCGTGGAGGCTCCAATTTTAACACGGTTTGGTGCGTTGGAATTACAACGGAGAGAAGATCACAATGATATAATAGGTGACTCAAGGAGAAGCCAGAAAATGGGACGAAAATGGAGACAAAGATACTGACACGAGAAGGAAAAGAAATGTGTCAGGAACAAAACAAGGAACTTCTGGGTTCATGGAGGAAACCAGGGGTAAATCCCCATCTGAAAAAATTTTATTGGAAAGAACCTAAGCTCTTGTTAGAATATGAAGGACATAATTAAAGAGAAGATTATATTATGAATTGTTGATGTGTGATACAACATACAAAGCTCTTTATTTATAGAGCTAAAATCAACTATCATCATAAATGTATAGCTACTCAACTAAAAATTTTATTGGAAAGAACCTAAACTCTGATATCATGTTAGAATATAAGAGGGGTGATTAAAGAGAAGATTGAATGTATTGATGTTGCTCAAGTGTAACATACAAGCTCCCTATTTATAGAGCTAAAATTAACTACCATCATAAATGTATAGCTACTCAACTACTCTCATAAATATACCTAACAACTAACCATCTAACAGCATTAATATCTCTAATAGTATGAATTGTTTTTTGATGTTACAGTACTCTTGGATTTCATCAAGCTAACCTTATATTCAACCAGAGTAACTCGAACTTGCTAGTTCAACCATGGGCTTGATCTATGGCGGCCAATCTCACAAATGGAACATCAAAGTCACATATCCATGTATACAAGAGGCTTTGCCTTCTCATATATGTTGTTTTAACGGAAGATGAAGAGAGAACGTTTGTGTCTGAGGTTTCACTTTTGCTTAGTGCAAGTAAGTAAAAGTCATTGAAATTCTCATTGTTGGAGAGGGTCAGTGAATGGAGTTAATCTTTATGGGAAATTTTATTTATATAAACTAGCAATTTTGACCAGCACATACATTTTTTTTTTGTTTTCCACTAATCCTCCGCGAATCTGAGCTCCATTTAAGGGTTTGCTGCTGGCCAATGCGTTGCGGCATGCACAAGGCGAGATTCGAACCCCCAACACTTGCTTAAGCGGACTAGTGAGCTAACCATTAGACCAACCCAAGTTGGTTCCAACACATACATTTTGATAGTGGATTAGAGTTTTTTGTTCTACATCAACCAATAAAAATCAGCTGGTTGGTTAAGTGTCAGGCAAAAAATGTTAATTGGGCTGCTCATGTTGCACTCCTCAATTTTTTATTTTCAAATGTTTCCTGCTATCAATTTCCACCTTGAAATTGATATCTAATTGCGGAGAAGTATCCTGGGAGAACATATGAGGAAGTTGTTATTGACAATTGCTGCATGATGGTATATTTGTGAAGTTGGATTTAGCATGTAACTGTATTTGGAAATTCATTGTGTATTGAAAATGGAATTACTCTCATTCATTTTTATAATCTACAGCTTAATATTGCTGAGGATGTACATGGTTCAGCACCTGATATTGCTGGAATGGTAAGCTGCAAAAATTCTTTCTAAACCTTATATTATCTGTTATGAATCTTGTTATTAACTAATTACAAATTATGGGATTTATTTGATTGCTTGTTTCGTGAAAGTGCTCTATATCGGTTTGCCCTTACAATTTTATAAAACTAATTCGGTGTTCTCTTTCTTCTTTAAGAAAAAATTGTGAATAGTAATTGTTGTCAATTGGTCACAAATAAGTTCTAATGTTAGAAACTTCAAACCTTTTTTCAAACAGGGTCACATTCCTGTCGCGCCATTTGAATCACCATGAGAAAGCGGACAAAATTCAAAATGCCATCCTCAAGGGAATTACTGAACTGCTGATCTTGGAGAAAAAGCAAAGACAACCGAGTTCACCAATGCAGTTATTGATCATCTCTAGATTATGCTTGAGTTGGCAAGAAATTTCTGCTAATTTTGTGTTCTGTTAAAAACTTGATCCAAAATCATATGTTTGACTATGTATATACTTGATCCAAATCATGGTATACCAAAATGGGAAAACAAACTTTAAAGTTTCTGATGTTGTAAGTACTTAGATCATTGGTCATTGGCAAGGCAAAAAGGTGAAGAAAGAGGATTGTTTTTGCTGCAACAATGGGACATTTATCACTTTAGCAAAATTTTGATAAGGTCCTCTTTCTCTATCTCCATAGTGGGGTGTGTCCTCTTTGTCAATCTTTTTTATAGTAGTAAAGATAATCTTGTGGATCAAACAATCTCAAGAATTATGATAATATGTTCTTTATATCAATTATAGAATTAACAAAAAAAAATATTGGTCCTTTTATTTTCCTTTTGAAAATATATACTTTAAAGTTGTAAATAGTTCACATAAACAAAAATATAAAATCTATATTAAAAAATTAATCTCACAATTTAGAAAAGGACAATATAGGAAAACACTTTAATATACAAAATAGATAAGCTAAAAAAAGATCGAAAAATATATAAAAAAGGCTTATTATCTTCTTGAGCAAATACTTTTTCTTAGGTCATGGAATATTAAAACATGACAAGTTGTTTTAGGTTCCTCTATATCATACATTATCGTGTAATAGATTAATTATACACATATTTAATTTAATACATAAAATAATGGTATACTTAAAAAATCAAATTAATAGTTAAAAATTTAGATAAAAATAAGCTTTTTAATCACTCTTTAAATGCACTAGACAATATGCAAGTATATTTCAATTTTTATACTACTATAAGTTAGCGTTTGATTTTGAGTACTGGACTGAGATTGAGAGATTGAGACTCAGTATAATGTTTGGTGGATGAAGATTGGAACTAAAATTTCAGTCACAGTTTCTAAATTTCCATTTTCAGTACCTCAAGATAGTGAGGACTGGGGACTAAGACTGAAACTTTAATAACTTTTTTTTTACTCAAATACCGTCATTCAACATTAAAGTTTTTAATACTAACATTTATCTTTCCACCATCAACTTTGTTTAATCTCTATCTTTCAGTCTCTGTCTCTTAATAAATTTTAAACAAAATACAACAACAAACTTAATTCAGTCTCAGTCTCTCTCCTAAACTCATCATAAAGTATAACAGAAGTGGTAAGATAATTGGTTAGAATTGGATTTAAATAAAATATATAATAAGAGTTATTTCATATATTAATGTGTATATATAATTGATCTTATCAAGTTATTATGAGATAATGTATGATGGAAAATAATTTACTATTCAATGACAATATCAAAACAATTGCTCTATACTAAATTAGGTTATTTGTGGAGGTGTTTGAGTCATACAATGAAAAGATATGTGTAAATTTTTTTTGAAAAAATATTAAAAGTAAAATGACATGTTTTCCTAAATATGAGAGTGAATCTTTGTCTATTTCAACTGTTCACAATAGCATAGCATGCACCTTAATTGAAATTCCAACTTTCTTTTGAAACAAGTTAACTAAGATATTACTAGATTTTCCAGCATTCTAGGTTGAAAAAAATAATGAGCAATTGGGCATCCTTGATCTAGTTAGCAATAACAGCACTTAGCTTCTTCAGCTAATATTTCATAATTTTATTTAGATATACTTAATAGTGATAGTTAGCTTAATTTAAATAACAACATTGAATACTTATAAGTTTGATATTTGTGTTAAAAAACTTACATTTTAAATTTGAGCCCAATAATGATAACTAAAGAGTCTAGATTTGAACCATTAGAAATAGTCTGATGATGAAAATTTTGAATAAACAAATCTACATTTAAAAAAAATCACCAAAATTTGTAGGAAAAATCAAATTTTGTTCTACTAATTTTTTTTTTAAATAATGGCAAAATCTTCTCCATATGTTATTGGGATAAAATATTAATGGCCACTGAAGTGTGCAAGTAGATGTAGATCTTCAAAGTTGCAAGCAACCACCCTTTGAATTTTCCAATTAAATTAAATAAATAAATAACAAGAAAGTGAGTACCCCACAGTGACAATATATTATTTAAAAACAAAAAGAAACGGTAAGAAGAACCAAAATTGTTTTCCTTAAAAGGCCAAAAAAACAGAACATTGTAAAAAGTAGAAACAGGACACTGCTGCTTCTGCTTCTGAAGACTGAAGAGTGAACAACAAAGAAGAAGAATAAGAAAGAAGATGAAGAGGGTGTTGTTGCTTCTTTTGTTTGTTGCTTTTGGTTCTCTTGTTATGGTTCCTGAGGCTTCTGCTAAGAGATGGCTTGTTGGTGATAACATGGGTTGGTCTACTAGCTATGGTGTAAACTACACTAATTGGGCCAAGGGAAAGCATTTCTACTATGGTGATTGGCTATGTAAGAACATAACAATCAAACTTCTCTCACTCTCTCTCTATATTAATATGTTTTTGTGTTTGGTTTCAAAGTTTCAATCTTTGTTTCCTACATGGACTGGATCTGAACTAGTTTGAGGAGCTTGGTATATGCTACTTAATTTTTTGACTATTATTTAGTTCTTTTGATTCATATTTGAGCCTTGTGTTGTATGTATCAAATCTGTTTGTTACTTACTTGACTATGAAATTCAAGGATATATAATTTTTTTAGCTATGGTTTGTCTAAAATGTGGATTTGCAATGAGAATTTGAATATGAATTTTGAAGGTAATGCCATTGTTCTGCATACTCAGATCTGGAAACTTTGGTTGTTTGTTCATTTTTCAAAAATCTTGTGACTTCAACTTAATCTTTCAAGCTTCTGAAATGTTTTAAAAAAAAAAAGAAGAAAATTTTGCATCACAGATCTGTTTTAGTTTAAAGCAACTTTTGCTAATCTTGAATGCACTGTATGCTGCTGTTTCTTTGTTGAATTTAAGGTATCTTCTCAAGTTTATAAAAATTCACTAATTCATAACCTAAAGTCCATTAGCAAGCTAAACTGAGATTATTATTTTTAATTACTATATGCTAAACTAAAAACAAAGTAAAAAAAGGCTTCTCAATTTATTAATTCACTTTCTAAGTGAAGTGAAAAGCACAATTCACTTGCCAATACAAAATTTTATATGTTAATGTGATATGAAAACATAGATTTTCATTAAAACTTTTGTCTCATCATCAAATTACTAATACATTCTTGAAAGTTATGTAACACCAAACGCTTGTTTGCAAATGCAATGAGTTCTCTAATTTATGAGGGTTTTAGAGGTTCGAATTTATATAGCTTCTTAATAATTCTTCTTAAAATAGCCACAATCAATGTCTTGAAATCTCAAAAAGTAATCAATGTTTAGGAATATTTTTAGATAATATTTAATATTTAGGAGAATTATGTAGAAAAATTTTTAATATGCTATATCGTTATTGGATTATACCTTTTACATGAGGTGTCCACTTCATGTGAAATTGTTTGTTAAAAACTGAGAGATGATTTAATATATTTAACCAAATTATTATCTAACAATTCACGTGAAGTTAACTGGATATAAATCCCATTAACATGATACTAACTTGATAATCTTACTTTTTTCCAGTCTTTGTGTATGATAGAAACCAAATGAATGTTTTAGAGGTGAACAAGACAGACTATGAAAGCTGTAATTCTGATCACCCTCTTCACAACTGGACCACCGGGGCTGGAAGAGACGTGGTTCCATTAAACGTGACGCGAAACTACTACTTCATCAGTGGCAAGGGATTCTGCTTTGGTGGCATGAAGCTAGCTGTCCATGTCGAGAAGCAGCCGCCACCGCCGAAGGCAGCCCCTGAAGTAGCTGGAGCACCACTGGCATTGTACTCAAGAAGCCAGGTTGTTTTATTGCCAGTTGTCTTGGCCGTTGGGGCAGCATGGGATGCATTCATTCATCTTTTGTAGCTAACTAACTTGGTGAATGGTATATTCATATTCCACCAAGAAATTTGTGTTCCACATTTTTCTTTGTAAAATTAATCTTCTTTAATTTGTTGGTATTGTTGGTTACTTAGTGAAATTAGTCGTTGACCCTAAAATGGGGGTTCAAGTTTCAAGGGGTGCTTGTTTTTGTTTCAAATGTTAGTTAGGTAAGTGTTTGGTGTTTTTCTAATTTTCAAAAGAGAAAGGAAACAAAAAAAAGGAAAAGAAGGAAAGGTATTATTGTATGCATGTTATGTCCAGCAGAGAGTGCCAGAGACTGGTGGCCTTCTTTAACAAATTTGGAGAATTCAAATGCGGAAGTTGCGGGAATGAATGATGTTGTTTTTCCTTCTTTTCTCTTGGACCAATAATAATTGATAATAGGACCTTGTGTTATGTGGATCCATCATCATCCATGTGGGTATGTATTACTTTTTGGTCTAAAATGAAGGGACTATGCTGAAATTTGAAACAGCTTAGGTGTGTGCCCTAATTAAACTTCAAACATATTAATACACTTGTTATTACATTTTTTTTAAGTTATTCAAGGTATCCCCTAATTCGACAGGCGACATATTAAAGTCTAATCATCTTCGAATCTGAACTCCATTTAAAAATTTACTGTTGGCCAATGAATTGTTGCATGCACAAGGCGAGATTCGAACGATTTTGCTTAAGCGAATTAGTGAGCTAACCACTAAACTAAGTTAAGTTGATTACATTTTGTATATACATTTCTCCTCCGAATTTCAAATGGATATAACTATTATATTTTTTTAATATAATATATTAGGTCAATTGGTTAATCAAATTTGTTTGAATAAAGACAAAAAGACAGTCTCTAATATTTTAAGTATTATTTAATTATGTATTATTTATTTATTTATGAAGTAAAATTATTTAATTTCATAACCCATATTCGTAATGAATAATATAATTAAAACATATTTAAAATTACAAATATCCTTAAAAACTAATTATTCTCTCTCATATTTCAAAGACATTAATTACACACACATTCTCTCTCCATTTTTATAATATAATCCTAATCATTTATTTAAATTCAATGTCTATAATTAAATCATTTCATTTCTCATATAAGAAATACTTTCTCACTAAATACCTCCAATATATATATATAAGCAAGTACATTTGAAGGGAAGTAGGGAATACGCGAATGACAAAGCTCTTTCATGGTAATTTTAAAAATTTAAAAATTCAATACGCTGACGAATTTATTTTATAGAAAATTTTTTGAAACACTTCGTGATTCACGTATAATCACTTTCAGATCCTGCTTTTCCAAAAGAAATTAAAATAAAAGTAAATACAACTAAGCGGAGTACAAATAACAAATCAATCCCAAATCTATTGTAATGGCTATGTCAATGAGTGCCTAAATAGTGCACAAAGTGAGGTGGGCATTTACAACTTTTTTTAGTCATTTTTATTAAATGTTGCTGACCAAAAAAAAAAAAGGTTCCCACAAATTAAAAAAAACCCAAAATCAAAATCTCATTTAGAACACAGTTAGTGGATTGCTGTTTTTTCTTTGTTAGTCTAACGATATTTGCACATCAAGTTTGTCAAAATTAGTAAACTTGAGGGTATACAGTTTAGTTATAAAAGGAAGGCATAAAGTACCTGTGCCTGTGTGTTTTGTGGCAGGAGTTGTTCGGCCATGGTACCATTTGGCCGCCTTGAGCTTCATTTGTTTCCTGTCGCGGAGGTGATAGGATCCTGTTACAAAAATCCCTTGTTAGTGGAGTGAATGCCGTTGTTAGAAACAACAGAGCAATATGTAGAAAGTGTTTTGTGTATTCTGAATTGTGTGAATATACAATGTATAAAGGGGTATTTATAGGTGCTAGAGAAATTAAAGCCATAAAAATACGATATCCTACAATAAATATATAGATACAGTAAATAATGCTAATTGATCCTAACTGATTCTAATAAATCTAAATCGGATCGGATACGATATCCGCATTTTTGACCTTCGTATCTGATCTGATCCGACTGCGGATATATCCGCAAATTGCGGATATATCCGCATAATATGAAGAAATAAAAAAAAAATTTGCTTAAAATAGCCATGAATATTTTCATCCTATTTTCTCCATTGTTCATCAAACTATCAATCTATAAATCTAAAAACATAACAACTTAATATTACAACTTCTTCCTAAGACATCAGGAAAAAAAAAATACTGACATAAAATCAGCAAGACAACAAATTAAAATTCAAAAACAATAAAATCAAAACAAAAATTAATGGCAACAAAACTGAAGAATTAATATGAACATCAGAACATGAAGTGAAGATAAATAGCAGAACAGAGGCAGGATATGAAGATGAACAAACAGGTGGTAACTAGGCGGCAGCGAGCAGAGACGGCGAGGCAGTGGCGAGTAGAGACGACCGGCTGAGACGAGGTGGCGGCGTTGATCAACGACGAGGAGGGGCCTTGAGGAGCGATGGCGAGCAGCGATCTAACAAGAAGGAGGAGAGACAGATGCGAACCGTAGTGGAGGCGAGCCGGCGACGAAGGACGGTGACTGCAGGAGGAACGGCGATTGCGAGACGGCGGCAGCGACAAAAGGAGGACAGCAATGCGGGACGACGAGTCAACAGAGAAAAGCTTGGACTTGGACAACGGCGAGAGGAGATTGACGAACAACAGTTGACGGCGATGGTGGCGAGAACGAGGGAGGAGAAGTGAGTGTCTCCTATCTGTGAGTGAGAGTGAGAGTGAGAAGGGAAGAGGAATAGGTTTGTGCATCGAGGGTAAATGAGAGGTGGATCCACGGATATATATATTTTATTATTTAATATTTATTTATTTCATGTGCGGATCCGCAGATCTGCGGATCAGATCCGTGGATGAACATATGAAATCCGCAATCCGTACTTGTTTACTTGCGGATCGGATCCAATCCGATCCGATGGCTTTGCGGATCGGATCAGATCCGCAAAATAATTTTGCGGATCGGATTCGGTTTTTAACCGCGGATCTGCGGATCCAATTCGATCCATGCACACCCCTAATTGAGACTAGGAGACTAAGATTAAGAGCATCTCAAAATCTAGTATTAGTTTCAAAATTATTTTGGGTCCCACAAGATGCCAATAGGCATTCATTCAAAGTGATACGGTATCAACTTAGTGATACCGGTATCACTTTCCTTATTTACTCCAATGGACAATTCAATATCAATTCATTTCAATTATCATTTCAATAAAATTTGATACCCAAAAAACATCCCATTGGAGATGCTCTAAGAGACTAAGGCTCGGTTTGGTAATGTTGTGGCTCTCAAAAAGCGGATGAGCTCTTTGTGCTCTCAAAAAGCAGCTGACAGAGAATCACATGATAACCGTTTGGTAAAATGACTCAAAATTGCTCTCAATAAGCAGAAGCCACATATATCGCGTTTGGTAAATTTATTTGATAGTTGCTTTCAAAATAATAAATTACTACCACGACCTTTTTTGTTAGTATGTGATGCATTAATAATTAAATATAATTAATTGAGGATAAAATTGGTTTTTTATTAAAATATAAGGTTAATTTGTCATTTTGCTTTTTGAGGAGTCAGAGTCAGCTTTGAAAAGCTACTCTTGAGGGCTCTCAAAAAGCATCCTCGGCTACTCTTGAAAGCAAGAGCACTTGACCAAAAAGCTTTACCAAACCCACCCTAAGACTAAATTATATTTGTGTATTTTGTTTTGTTCAAAGTGTACAAACTGAAAATTGTGGAGACTAAAATATGTTAGATAATGACTAAAACATCCTTTATTTTTTGAAAAAACTAAAAAACCTTAATCATTTTCTTCCTCCCCTATATCGAGGAACATCTCCGGCAAATATGGCTTCTCCAAAATTAATCACAACAATAATCAACAGAAATTTAACACTTACTATCTCTTAATTTCAACCCCAAATGAATAGAAGCATCACTATGATTGAGAATCAAATCAAAATCATAAGTAATAACTTTGCTCAAAATACATTAAACTCGATTCCATAAAATTAGACTTGTTGCCAATAGACGATAGATCCAGAAGCACAACCAACAAGGAGAAAAAGAAATAGGTAAGTTTTCAATGTGAGATCCCCCAAAATCCAAGTGCCAGAATATAACTCCACATGACAAGAAATTAATTGCTATATTATTGAAGATAGATCAGGAAAACCAGAAGCAGCGCCTACCTCCTCCCCTCAGAAGCAGCGTCGCTGACGACTTCTTTAACACCACTTTGCGGCGCCGTCGACGTTCTCCCCACCACCTTACACCGCCGTTGGTTTTGCTTGACCACTCTCTAGAGAAAGCACGTTGGCTCTGTCAAAGAGAAAGAGCAACAAATTTGAGCCCTAATTTCATTTAATAAAAAGGGCAAAATTGATATTTCATTTAATAAAAAGGGCAAAATTGATATTTAATAAATTATACGAGGGTATTTAAGAAAAAAAAATATTATTAAAATTTCAGTCTCAATCCTCACAATCTAGAAATACTAAAAATATTGAAGTTTTGGAGAGTGAGACTGAAATTTTAGTTTCAGTCACAGTTCAACAAACACAATATTCCTCTTACCAAATGCTACCTAACTTTTTTAATTTAATCTATTTTTTCTTCCTTCTTTATTATATACTATTGTTAATTAATTACATACATTAAACAAAAATACGCTTAATTTGTATAAATTAAACATATAGATAAAAATAATTTTTTTAAAAAAGAAAGCAGATAAATATAAAAAATAAATATTTATGGTAGTAGTTATAATAAAATAGAAGTGATGTTAGATGATCAGCACATTTTGTTATTTTGTCCGACAGTCAATTATTAATATTAAAATATTTTAGTTAAAAGTATGATATTAGATTGTTTGTTTAAATATTAGATCGCAAATTAAATATGATGATTAACATAAATTGAAACTGCTAGCAAAGCAACCTACATTTTCTCATAAAATAGTTATTATGATAAAATAAGCGGGTGACAGTTATATAATTTATTAAATTTTTTTTATAAATTTTAAAATTCATCTATTATAAAAATTTTAAATTTAGAATTTAACTGTATAAAATAATTGAACTTATAATAATTTATATCAATTTTTATTTTTTTTAATTGGTCCAAACTATACTAAAAATATAAAGTTAACTCAATTTTTTTTTTTATATATCTATAACATCTATAACAATATATAATGGGAAAATATGGGGTTTGGTGCCCAAAGTCCACTTCCAAAAATACCCCTCTAATTAACCCATTATTATTCTTCAATTTCTTTCCGTAAACTCCTCCACTACACTACACAATAACCTCTGTCAGTTAATTTCTTCAGTCATCTACTCCATTGTCTATCCATCTACTACGTTATCTCGTTTAATCTTTTAATTTTTCAACCTTAACTACAACTGCTCATTCTCTACAAATAATTTCATGAAGAAACTTATTTACAGTCTTATTTTAAACTTCTCTTGTTTTTTTTCTCTTCCGTAACATTCCAAAAATACTGCAACGAAATATTAATTCATGGAATGGCACATGACAAGAGGATCTATTTAACAGAAGGAATCAATAGATGACCTGTTCAAAAGATAATTTACATCTATACGTTTCATCATTGTTAACCATTATTGTTAACTAGAACTTGGTATTATTATTATATTTGACTTCTGTCTTCCTCTTTTGTGAAATTTTTCTTTATATTTTTTTAAATTCTAAACCTTTTAGTTCAATAACCCCTTTCAGTTAGTTCTCTACTGATATACTCTATTGTCTATCCATCTACTATGTACTCTCATTTTGTCTTTTAATTTTTCAATCTTAACTACAACTACTTCTTTACAAATAATTGGCTGAAGAAACTTATTTAATGTCTTATTCCAAACTTTTTTTGGCTTTTTTTTTCTTTCATATGACATTTCAAAATACTGCAAAAAAAAATGGGTTCATAGAATGGCACACGGCAAGTGGATTTATTTAACAGAGAAATCAATAGAAGACCTATTCAAAGAATCATTTACATACACACGTTTCATCATTGTTAACCATTTTTGTTGACTAGAACTTAGTATTATTATCATATTATATTCTAAACCTTTTAGTTGGTGATTTAAAATTTATTTTTTTAAGGAAAAAATTGAAATATGAAATTTAAAAAAAATTACATGTAAAAAATTAATTCTATTTAATCAAATGAAAAATAAATTTGTAAAAAATTAAAATAATTGTAAGTACTCATTCTGAGCAATAAATAATAATTTTGTGTACTATACTATTAAACATATATTGAAAGTACATAATTTTGTATGGAAATAGGGGGATTTTGGTATCCAAATTTGACTTTCAATATTACCTCCAATTATGTCATTATTATACCTCACTTTCTTTCTGTAATCTTTTCCACTACTCTTCAGAATAACTCCAGTTGTTTAAACTCCCAATTCTATTAATTTTTCTCCTATATCAAATTCTAAAATATTGAAAAGAATATTAATTCACGAAATGGCACATGGTAGGTATATCATCTAACGAAAGAGATCAATAAAAGTTCTGTTCCAAAGAGAACAAAACGTCTTTCAGTAGAGTTAAGAATTCTAGCCGGAAAAGATCTATTTAACAGAAGGAATCAATAGAAGACATATTCAAAAGATCACTTAAATCTACACGTATTACCATTGTTAACTAAGACTTGATATTATTATGCGATTCTAACTTCTGGCTATCTCTTTTCTAAAACTTTTTCTTTATGTATTTTTTTTTAAAAAAAATATTCTAGGCCTTTCAGATTGTTCTTTATATTTATACTCTTTTCAATGAAAAAATTAATTAAAACATATTTAAAATCTAAAAGATAATATTTTGAAACAAATTACATATTAGTGCAAAAAATCTATGCATGCTAAAAGTTTATATAAAATACCAAGAGAATCAGAATAAATAAATCAAAATGATGAAACTGAATGACATTTGAATACATCGTTTTTTTTTAATTTTTATAAAACATAACATGTAATAAAAAATTTGTTTATTCTCCTTAGCTAAAAATACATTATGACCATTAGTTCTTATTTTATGTATACTATTTTGGAGGACGATAGTCAGATATTTATTAAGTGTTATTTCAGACGTATTTTTGCAGAAAATCGTTTGCTTTCAAGTACAAATGTAGTAGACGTAAAATATTGAAATGATGAATATTGATCAAATTACGAATTGAAAAACCGAAAAAAGTATTGACTAAAATATATATAATTATCAATTTAAAATTAATAAAAAGAGTTGCTAAACAGGCACGGCGTGCCTGTGAAGCCGCTAGTCATGTTAATATTACAAATGAGATACTTTTATACATTTCTCATTTGTACCGCGAACCAGACAAGTAATAATAAAATTACATGTGGATTTTCATAAATTTTATTTTTTTAAATTTATTGAAATAAAAAATCCCTTTTGTCAATAAAATAAAATAAAATAATGATAAAACAAAAACAAAACCCTAATTCCGTTTTGTCTATAGTGATAAAAGTATCTAGTAGTTTTTTAAGAATCAATCATGCTATTTGAACAAGTGGTTTTTACTAACCAAGTGGAAAACCAAGTAATTTTGAAACAAAACCCCACTCTCACCCTAAAACGCGTGTACACACGCTCTTCTTCATCCTTCTCATTGTTGCTGTCTTCTTCTTCATCGTCCTCCTTCGCCGTCTTCTTCTTCTTCTTCTTCTTCTTCTTCTTCTTCTTCTTCTTCCACCATGTCTACAATTTCTTCGTTGTCTTCATCGTCTTCTTTTTCTTCTTTCATGTCTGCAACTTTTTCTTTGTCTTTATTGTTATTGTTGTTGCTGTCGTTGTCATTGTTGTTGTTGTTGTTACTATTACGTTTCGTTTGGTTCTGATTACAATAACACAAAATCCGCCAAAATAATATTATAAAATCCACCGAAATAATATTCTAAACTCAACCGAAAAAATAACCCAGAATCCACCGAAATAATATGCTAAACTCAACATAAATAATATGCTAAACTCAACTGCATTTTCCTTCATTCTTTCATTCTTCCAAGTCTGCATCTGCATCTGCATCTTCTTCTTCTACTTCTTCTTCTTCTTCTTCTTTTTCTTTCATTCCTTCTTCAATGTCTACATCTGCATCATCATCATCGTCATCATCATCATCAACTTCTTCTTCTTCTTCTTCCACCATGTCTACAATTTCTTCGTTGTCTTCATCGTCGTCTTCTTCTTCTTTCATGTCTGCAACTTTTTCTTTGTCTTTATTGTTGTTGTTGCTGTCATTGTCATTGTTGTTGTTGTTGTTATTACGTTTCGTTTGGTTCTGATTACAATAACCCAGAATCCGCCGAAATAATATTATAAAATCCACCGAAATAATATTCTAAACTCAACCGAAAAAATAACTCAGAATCCACCGAAATAATATGCTAAACTCAACTGAAATAATATTCTAAACTCAACCGAAAAAATAACCCAGAATCCACCGAAATAATGTGCTAAACTCAACCGAAATAATATGCTAAAATCCACCGAGATAATATGCTAAACTCAACTGCATCTTCCTTCCTTCCTTCTTCTAAGTCTGCATCTTCTTCTACTTCTTCTTCTTTTTTTTCTTTCCTTCATTAATTCCTTCTTCCATGTCTACATTTGCATCATCATCATCATCATCATCATCATCTTCTTCTTCTTCTTTTTCTTCTTCTAACAACAGAAAACGAAAAAGAACGTGACGATGAAAGTTGCAGAATCAAAAGAACGCGAAACAGATTTGCTTGGTTAAAACACTTGGTTGACGTTATATTAAGGGGAAACGAGCGCGTGAACAAGTTTGCTTGGTTAACCACTTGGTTGACAAAACCACTTGGTTAGCTAAATTAATTGTTTAAGAATTATCAAAAAAATTCCAAATATGTGGGCCTTGCTATTTCTAATATATATAACTTTTTTCGTTTTAGAAATAACACTTGAAACCTTAATCAACTACTATATACTTTCACCACCTAGAAATCTCTATGAAATTCCCAAATCTAACTTCAATTTACATGATCAAGAATCTTGATCTTTATCCTTCTCCTGAACCTTTGATTTGTTGTCTCTATCACACACAATTCCATCACATTTGGCTTTTCAAGTATCCGAATTTCTTCTAGATACAATTTTCTCAAAGATTATAAGCCTTCTATCTCGCTTCAACGGTTGACTTTCATCAATGGTATGTGATTCGATTCATCACCTACTTAATTATAAGCTTTGTTTCCTTTTGTTTTAATATTACAATTTTGATTTTATTTGCCACATAGATGAAGCTGCCATTAATTCCTCCTTCAATGCTAAAACTGTAAGGAGAGACACAAATTATCTGGCACCACTTCTTCATTTGGGTTTCGAATAGTATTGGAGGCGAGAGATGTCTATAGCTTCTGAAAACTCTGATACAGGTTAGTTTTAGTTTTCATTTTTTAAACAAATTTTCCCCCTTTTAATTTCCTAGGGCTTTACCTAACAAGAATAGAAGGACAGAAATTTTACACAAAATAGGATAAGAACAATCATGTTAGAATTGGATATAAGGCTCAATTTGGTTAGTGTGTTGATAATCAATTTACTTCTTGAGTTTTAAATGTGTCCAATTTGGTGGTCATCGAGTTTTATAACTATGAATTAAGTTGATCATTTTCTTATCAGTTTAGTCTAATGGCTAGCTGACATTACACTATAAGTGTTAGACTCAATTTGGTCTTTAAATGGACTAATATTAAGTTATTCATATTTATAAAACTTAATCTATTGATAGATTAAATTAAGACTCTTAAAGAGTTAAACTGTCTCAAACCTTTAGTGTAATGTTAGCTAGCTTTTAGGGTACCACAGTAGTGGTTAACTGCAAAACTGCAGACATAAGTATACAGAAAAACCAACTTAAATCATGATTATAAGATTCTGAAATCCAACTACATATTTAAAAAAAGAATACAAAGATTTAATTGATTCTTATCTAGAACGTTTTCATTCAAACTACTGTTCCATTCTATCATATTCTTATGAAAATTTTTTGATAAAAACCACTTGATAAGTGGGAATACATAGATACTATACAACAACAACAGCAGCAACAACAAAGCCTTATCCCTCTAAGACTGTACATAAGTGGGGTTGGCTATATAGATCAAACAACATTATTGAACTCTGTCATGTGTCATATCTACAGAGAGATTGCTTACACGATCATTGACCACCTTATGTATAGTCCTTTTGGTCCTTCCTCGGCCTTTCGGCCCATGCCCTTGTTCCATCTCATCCACCCTCCTAATTGGTTGCCTGCCGTTCTTCTTCTCACATATCCAAACCTTCTAGGATGATTTATGTTATCTTTTCAACAATAGGCACTACTCAAACTCTCTCTTATATATGTCCTCGTTCCATATTTTGTCCATATACAAATATACGATGGACTGGTCTTACAGACAGTGTATTTGGATACGTAGAAGTGGTGAATAATTAACTCATTTCCCTAATGTTATATACTAGCAACATGCTTGATTATTTATATAACTTTTAAATGGAAATTTGTTAAAATTAAATTGCAATGAGAATATTATATCAATATGTTATCTATATACCTATACAATTTGAGGAATTGAACTTGTTTCCTTCAAATTACACTCCTTATAAATTTTTTAAACATTGATTTATAATTTTTTTTGTTTGTATTTATTGTGATATATATAAAACAATCAATAAAAATGAGACTTAATGGGCATGTGTGTACCCAGCAAGACGTTGTATTGCAAAATGCTATATGCATTCACGAACAAAAACAACTACTATGTCTTTGTGCATGTTTTTATGGGTTGGTTTATATTCTGTATTTTAATATGTATTCTATACATGTGGCTATGGTGGCTTACATTTGGTGTAGGATACTTGTTTATTTCGTATGAAATTCAGCCTCAATTGACCCCTTAAGATAAACAAAATTATAGTTTGAGTTGGTCCCTTTATATTTTTAGTTTCAATTAACATCATAATTCATTTTACTCACTATACCAATTACCAGGTCCAAAGGAGAGGCTAATGGAATTGATGCATCGATCTGAAAACAAGTTTTGTGCTGATTGTGGTACTCCAGATCCAAAATGGGTGTAAGTAATGTCTTAGTTTTTCCCAAGAATTTAGTTTGTTTAGATTGTTCATTACTCATGTCATTTAAATTATGTTATATAAAATCTGACAAGAAGTTAGATATTATATAAATAATAGTATACCATTTTTGCCTCCAATATTGTTGTTGCTGCCTCCTTGATTTGTGGAACTAAAAAGTGCTTTTGATTCACTAATATCTAGTGTGTGAAACTGTAACTCTTGTTGAGTCAACAAAGAGAATGTTGTGTTAACATCAAGTAATGGTTTCAAGAGCATTATCTGAGATTAGACAGTGGAATACTCATAATTCAATTGATTCCACACACACAGTAGCTGTAAAGTTCCTCCCAAATATCTCTGAATTTTGTGAAATAACTAGTTACACTAAGCTCTTCTTGCATTATTGTAAACTTTTCCTTTTGTAACGTAGCAATCTTGAATATGATTATAAGACTAGTTGTATCAATATGAGAGCTTACATTGGTTTGATACTGAAAATTCTGAAGACTTGAAAGTTGATTCAGGAACTTCATAAGAGTTTGAACCTCATTGGGAGGAAAGTCTTGATTCTGCATTGCATCAAGATCTGTAATCTTAGTTCGTACTTCTCATTAAAATTGATCACTCACCTCACCATGATAGAAGGAATAGCTACACGAAATTCTTTAGCAATGGACGAAGGGAGCAGAGAGAAAACAAACCAAAGAGGATGGAGATGAAATCAAGATGATTAATTTGTTAGAGAAATGATGGTGATTCTCAAAGTTAGAGTCACAACTAAGACTTGTATATATTCTACACTATCTGAACTAACTACAGATTAACTCCCTACAATTAATGTGAACAAACTTCTAACTACGGTTAACTAATTTATCTAAACGTAGTTAACTTAAACTAACTGATTGACTTGCTATAACAAGTAGCTAGCACAATCAACCAACTAAATGACTTAATCTGTTTACTACATATGGCATTGTCTAGCCGACAATTATTAACTCCTTTTTGAATTTCAGATCTTCAAGTCTTGGAGTATTTATTTGCATCAAGTGTTCCGGCGTTCATCGAAGCTTAGGAGTCCACATAACGAAGGTATACTTTTAACATGGTTTCTTGATTCTCATTAATTTTCTTTTCTTTTTGTTAGTATCTTCTACTTTTAAGCTTATCGCTCCTTAGAAAAGAAAAAGAAACAGAAGTCTGTATATATATTGCATTATTTGCATAACAAATTAGACGCCAAAAAAAAAATTTGCATAACACATTATTGTTCTAGGATTGTAAGAAATAAAAAATTTCTTATTTATTATTTCCAGCTCTCTTTAAAAATCTCATTTCAGCATAAGTAGTTATAACACATTATTGGGATGTTCTTAAGTTATAAATGGTAACAAATAAGTTTTGAAAAAGATACTACATCATTACAAATGATGTTTTGGTTTTTTTATTTTATTTTATTTTATTTTTTAACCAATGTGCCACTTTTTTCTGAAACTTATTACTTAAATATCACTCTTTTGAAACTAATTAACCAGATGTCACCATTTTTGTGTTACTATAAACAATCATAATTAAAAATGAAATAGCAAATCAGTTGTTATCGTGGTAAAAGGGTGGTATTTAGATAATTGTTTTCAAAAGTGTGACATTTTGATAATAAGTTTCGAAAAAGATAGTACATTGGTAAGAAAGCCACTTTTCTCTTCCTTCATGCTCTGTTGTTGTCTATTTAATGTTTATTTGAAAATGATGAGCTTACCCTTAATTTTAAAAGTTTTACACAATCTTTCTATCATGTATCTTAGATTGACGATTATTATAGTCAATTTTCTCATTCACTACTTGATCAGAGTCATTGAAAACTTTGTAAGGTATGATAACAAAAGTTTCTAGTACATTTGCAATATGCAATTGTAACATTTTCTTGAAACAAATATTAGGTTCTATCATTGAAACTCGACGAATGGACAGATGAGGAAGTTGATACATTGCTCAATTTTGGTGGAAATACAACACTAAACAAGAAGTATGAAGCTTGCCTCCCAAGTAGCATTAGAAAACCAGACCCAAATTCATCAATTGAGGATCGCTCTGATTATATAAGGTATCTCTAGCATGAATATTATGTAACAACTTACATAATTGTTTATGTATGAACGATCAGATTCATACCCTTTTTGTTAGATATATACTCATTCGTGTCTTTCTATTGCCTAATAACTTTTTAGAGATTGATTCTTGTTGTCTTCATTCTTTTAAATAAAGAAAAAAATTCAGCATAAGATAAAAGTAGATGTATACATTCGCTTCAAACTCAACTTTTGCATGGAAAAAAAGTGTGCTAGATGTATAGTCCTTCATGTACTTCTCCCTAACGATTACATATCTTTCAATTTGATGTCTTAGGCGAAAATATGAGTTGTTACAATTTACTAGTGATAACAAGAAGTCACAACAAACTACACCTGTAGCATCTCAAGCAAGTAATTCATCACCTCTTCAAAGTGATTCTTCTCCATTCAGTGATTCTCCTAGAGACAAAAAGCAACATGAAAAACATAAACATCGAATTGGGAATGCATTTCGACATATGGGAAGAAAAGATCTTGAGCATAAAACTCCAAAGAAAACCAACTCATTGGTAAAGTTTCTCTTCTTAAACCTCATTAATTTATCTTATATATATATAGCCATAACTAGCGTTCAAGAGAATTATTTCCTAGAAAGTCTAACAAACCCAAATTCAATTTAAATGATGAAATTGCAAATATTTTAATAAACTTAGTAGTTTAAATAGTAATCAATAATGAATATGCTACAGATCATTATTGACAAAGACATAAAATAAACTACAGGACTAGATCCTACTTGTGACATATGGAGAATAAACTTCAAAAAGGTAAACAAACACTGAATGGTCTTAAGACCATTACCCTTAGATAACAAAGACTTGTATATTCAATACATGCACCTGAAAATTTTTTAGGAAAATAAAAGGGTGAGTTTTACAATTCAATGAATAATCAGTACGTCTATAATCCACATGAGATCATATAAACACTATTTTCTGTGACGGAGGAAGGCCTCAGCTCCGGCTGTGACCCCAACGACGACAATTGTGGTATAAAACAGTAACAATAACGACGTCAGCTTCGGCATTTCTCACCTCCAATGTCGAGCTTAAGTAGTAGGATTGACGAGACAGCTTCCTCCCCCTTCCTCTGCTACCTATGCTGTCTCTCTTTTATTCTTTCTCTATTTTGTTTTCTTTCGTTGAGAGTGACAATGAGGGTTTGTGTGTGTAAGGGAAAATTTAGGAATTGAGCTAGGGTTTGGTAAAAAGTAAAGGTAGTATTGGTAATTAGTTGAAAAAGGTATAGGGAAAATTGTAATTTAAGATTATATATATAATATAATATAATATAATAAGATTGCTTGAAGAGCACATTAACATATTTATTTATCAACCTAGTAACCAATCTCAAAAAATTAGATATAATTTCATAAATTTTCTTTTGTAAAATTATACTCTAAATATCAATTATTCAAATTAAGTTATCAAATTTTCATTAATTCTCAATTACTAAAACAAAACTATGGTATAAAATATGCTAATAGAAATTTTTATAGCACAACCTACAATATAGTTATGGATGTTTTGTTTATAGCTCTTTTTGGATGATCGGTTGCTTACACTATGCGATGATCTATATATTTAGTTTAGTAATTTGTTGGAGGCAATTTGGTTGAGGAAAAAAGCGATCTTCAAGATCTTTTGCCTATTTAGTCCTTAAGTGCGAGTCATGGAGTAGATGAATCACAATAACGTAACATGCTAACTTCATAACTTTGTCAACTATCAGTCCAAAAATTCAATAGAATAAAACATAGACGAGTGAACTAAGAAAAGAACATACTTTGTTTTTGGTTGATTATTCTGTGCCCTGAGTATGCATTTCCGTGTTGTGGACGTAGGTTTCTGTTCTGTATAGTTTTTATAATGGTTAAATTAATTTAGTGTTTGTTTTGAATCCCTTTTCATCTTTTAGTTTTCAAGTTTCCTTTATTTTATGTTCTACGAGGAAAAAAGTGAATATTACATAAAGCAAAAGTAATTATCTTTTATATTGACGTGTAAATGGTCGTCCAAAAGAATAAATATAACTAGATGACTTTGTAAGTTTTACATTTTTAGTGCATCAAAATTAAACCTAACTAATTATTCTCATATTCGATATAGTTTTGAAGACTTAATCTTGTTGTTTCTTCTTATTTGTTATAGGCAGGTATGGTTGAATTTGTTGGATTTATTAAGGTTAATGTGGTTAAAGGCACAAACTTGGTTATTCGAGATGTAGTGTCTAGTGATCCTTATGTTGTCCTTTCTTTGGGTGACCAAGTAAGCATTTTTATCTCAAAAACAATTGAATTGTACTTATAATAGAGAAAAATAAATAAAATGTTTGTATTATGTTGTAACAAATTCAATATTTATTCTTGTAGTCAGTAAAAACACGTGTCATAAAGAAGAGTTTGAATCCAGTGTGGAATGAAAGTCTAATGTTGTCAATTCCGGAAAACATTCCTCCCCTTAAAGTGGTAAGTTTAATTATTTTCCCATTTATTTATAATATCATAATCATAAATAAATTTACTTTGATTTTACAAAATGAAGTGTGAATATAAAAATGAATCATTTTATATACATTGTTTTATATTTTTTAACAAATTAATTAGTCACAAAAGAATAATTAATTTTCTTATAAAAGTATAATTAAATTTTAATAAATACCAAAAAATAACCACCACTATATTTTTCTACTTTTATTTACATTTCAATTATATATAAACATACACCTACTTTGATTATATATATTATTTATTTATGAAGTTTGGTTTTAAGTATGAATCAAGTTTTATTTTGTTACTAATAAAATTTTATTATAAATATGAATATGCGCTCATTTTTCATTCCAATTTATATTTCTATGTAGGTTAATGATTTTTGGTATCTATGTAAAATGGTTGATTAACTTTTAAAAAAAAAAAATAATTTTGGCAACTCAATTTACAAAATATTTGAGCACATTAGGTGCAACTACTTTCGTAGTTTCATTATAGTAAATCTATAAAAGCACACACGAAAGATTTTATGATAGAAAAAAGTACACATGAAATATTCAAATAACAAAAGTAGATCCTAAAAATAATTGGCGCCTACTTTGGTGAAAAGTTACAATGATGAAGAAATGAAGATAACTCTCATAAGTAGATAGATTTTTTCTTGGAGAATGTGTCATTTTATTTTTAATAATTTTTAAAATTATTTTACACATAACTCTTCACCATATTCACTCAAACACCTCTTTATCTTAGAATTGTCCAAAATAATTAACTTTGAGCAAAAGTACACATGGTATGTGTATAGTTAACTAACAGTAAAGGGACAAAAGTACATAAGACATGTGCACTTTTGTCTATTATTAATTGTCTGTGAGGTGTACTTTTATCACTTCAAAACTTTCATGTGTACTTTTATCCACCTCAATTTTTAACGTGTACTTTTGTCCATTTACTCCATTAATTAACTACAACCCAACAAAACTTCGAGTGATATTGATCATCGACTCTTCTTATTAGACTTATCAGTGTACTTCAAGTCTGCCATATCTTAAATTAAACATCACTTATACAATATTTTAAATTTTAAAATATCCAAGGGATTCAAGGTAAAATATTCTTTTAAAGTCTACTTATTTCGATATGGAAATGGGTAATAATTATTTATAATAAGATACTTATTTAGTCCTTAATATTTGAAAGGCCTTATTTTCGTATCAAATAGCTTATTTCGTTTTAATTTAGCAACTAGTCAAAATTAAACTTTTTTCTTTGAAAAATACCTATTTAGTCCATAATATTTCTTTCATCATCTTTTAGGTATTGTTTGGTTTAGAGTACTGAAACTAAGATTATGTGACTAGACTCAGTATTGTGTTTGATGGATAGGGACTGGAACTAAAATTTCAGTGTCAGTCTTCAAAATTTCAGTATTTTTAGTACCTCCAAATAGTGGGGACTGGAGGATTAGAGACTGAGACTGAAACTTCAATGATTTTTTTTATTCAAATATCCTCACTCAAAATTAAAGTTTTTAATATTAGTCTTTGTCCCTCCATCATTGGCTTAGTTCAATCTCTATCATGAGTATCTATCTCTTAAAAAATTCTAAACAAAACACAATAACAAATTTAATTCAGTTTCAGTCTCCCAATCTCAGTCTCTCATCTAAACGTAGCCTAGATAGGTAGTGTCGACAATCATAATTATAGTGGTCGTAGCATTGGTTGTACTGTGGTAAGAGATAAAATGGTTGAGAAGCAGATAATGACATAGAAAAGACAGTATTTGTAGCAAAAAGAAAAAAAAAAGTTTTAATTTTGAGCACAAAACAAAAATAGGACGAAATAAAATTTTTAGAACAAAAGTAGGACGTCTCAAAAGTTAAAAATGGAAAGATGACTTCATTCACTTGAATATTTGGGACTAGAACAATATTTTGTCCTAATTATTTATCAGGAGTTTGAAAAATGTAAATAGAATACTCTACAAATATGTTATCTGTAACCATAATATTTAAACTTGTAATTGTAATTTATTATTGCTTTTATTCATAGAAAAATATATATTCCCATGCAGTGTGTATATGATAAGGACAAATTTTCAACTGATGATTTTATGGGTGAGGCTGAAATAGACATTGAACCTCTAGTTATAGCTACAAAAGACTATGAGGAGTCTAAAAGCAATGAGCATATGCAACAACATGGGGGATATGGTTCAACCACAGAAAACACTACTACTTGTGAAGATGATGCTAATGCCAATCACAAAGGAGAGATGAAACAACATTTCTCAATTAGGCTTCAAAATGTTGAAAGTGGTGTGCTAGAGATTGAGATTGAGTGTGTTCCTCTGACTCAATAATATCTAATCTGAAGTTGAGAAATTGAATCAAATTGAGAACAGATTTTAGACAAATGTATTTTTTTCATGCATTTTCCGTGTGATTTGTATTTTAATATCGATTCTATACGTGTGTATGATTTAGTAATTGATTTTTTTTTTGTGTACATAGACAAAAATCACTGTATTGTGTGTACAAAAAATCATCTATCATATATTTGTGCATAAATATATTCAACGTATATTTTGTATTTTATATGGACAATTGATTCTTACTGAGTCCATAGAATTACTTAGTAACCTGTTTTGCAAAAAAATTTCGAAAACTGCCATTTGCCCAATTTGCAATGAAGCCCCGGAAACTATTGAACATTGCCTTCTTTTGTATCCTTGGACTAGACTGGTTTGATTTGGTTCCCAGATACAACATTGTCCAAATCCTATTGATCTAAAATCTTTTAATATATGGTTGTCTAATATGATACAAAGATTCAAAAGTACTTGTGGCTCTGATTTCCAAATTCTTTGTAGGAAACTTATTTGTTTAGTTTGGGAAATTTGGAAAGAAAGAAATAGAGTGGTTTTCCAGAAACAAAAACCAAATCCTAAACTAACCATTTTGAAAGCAAAAATGTTAGAATCACATTTCAGTACAGGTTATCAATCAAATTAGAATCCAAATACCAAGCAAGTAGGGTTGGCAATGGGGCGGGTAGGAGCGGATTTTTGCCCTACCCGACCCCGCCCCG
>JASCZI010000756.1:11195-28389 GCA_036250425.1 Stylosanthes scabra | reverse complement strand
GTGTTGTTCTTTATTTTTAGATATTTACACTTCCGCAAAAATTATCTATTGTTGTTTAAACACTCAATTCACCCCCCCTCTTGAGTGTTGTGCTTCGTGACTAACATTGGAGTGGCTCGTGTTAAGGCTGGCCTTTTTGGACGGACACTAACACGGGGTTGGGCCACTCGTGTTACGGAAAACGAGACTGGCTAGCCCGCTTTGGCAAATTAGGGCATCGTAGCCCGTGTTGTCAAAAAGCAGCACCGAAGCACGTGTTGCCAACTTAATTGTGGCTGACCCGTGTTGAGAACACACCTATTTAAGGAGCGTGAAAACCCCAGCTCGATTCATTCCTTCATTCCAGCTTCTCCAACCTTCTTTCTTCTTTCTCTCACTCTCAAATTTCTTTCTTTGTTTCTCTTAGTTGTTAGTGGCAATTGATAATGTTTGCGGGAGGCAGTGATAGGGGAAGAAGAGCAGCACACGAGGGGCTCAACAAAATGAGCCGGATGCAGGGGAACAGTAAGGGCTGCAAAGGTTGAACCGCTCATGGCACATTGCAGGAGTACTGTACACCGAGGTGTGTGTGTTTAAATTAGTACGGTCTTGTTTATGTAATATAATATTTAGTGATGTTTATTTTGTGATATTAGTTTTTATTTTTTTTCTAATAGATAGGTCAAATGCTTAAAGAGACATATAAAATTCTAATTTATTAACAAATAAAGCATTAGTTAGTAATTAGTAATTTAGCAACATGAATATTATGTTAGTGACAAATGTGATTAGCATATAAAGCAGTAATTGGTAAAATGTTGTATTATTTAGAAGCTGTAATGTGTTACTAGTTACTAGTGAAACATGAATCAGTCTAATTGAAAATTAGTAGAGCATCCTGTTTAATATTTGACCAATTGATTTACTGATTACTATTAATATTAGATTTTTTAATAGTCTACAAATTATATAGGCCATGTGATGTTATTTTATTTTTATTTTTTATTAATAGTATAAAAATGCTTAGTGTTTAATAATTTAAAATTTATATATCAATTTTCTATCAATGTGTGTGTAGGGCGCAACATAAATTAGTAATTAGTAATTTGTTAAAGTCAGTGATTTGCAGCCGGTACTAATTTGTAATTGTAACATAAATTAGTAATATTTCTGTGTTTTGTTTACTGAATAAAGATACGATTTTGTACATGTAGAGGGAGCGTGTGCTATTACCGCGGCGATGTGCCTTCTTGATGCCCCCACCTGCGGCGTTGCTCCAATATATCAGGCAGGCTGGGTTTGAGCATACAGTGTAGTTGCGGGACTTTTGCTTTGACGATGCCCTCATCTCCGCGTTCGTCGAGCGCTGGAGACCCGAGACCCACACGTTTCACCTACCGTGGGGCGAGTGCACCATCACCCTCCAAGATGTGGGATATCATTTGGGTCTGCGCATGAACGATGCGCCGGTGGGGGAATGTCTGCGAGATTTCGGCAGACATTATCAGAGTGAGCCGTGGGACATGGTCAAGGAGTATCTCGGGGCACAACCACCACCGGTTCACGATGATAGGAGGGTTGTATTTGCCATCCGCATGACGTGGTTGCGGGAGAGGCTTCTGTAGATGCCGGATGATGCTGATGATCTGACCTTGAGACAGTATGCCTGGTGCTACATCCTGGTATTCATCGGAGGTTACCTGTTGCCCGATACGTCCAGTAATCTGGTGCACATTCGATGGGTTCCACTGCTAAGGGATTTTGATGAGTGTGCGGCGTTGTTGTGGGGAAGTGTCATGCTTGCATGGACGTATAGGTCATTGTGCGATGCTGCAAGGAGGGGGAGGACCGACGTAGCTGGTTGTATTCCGCTGGACATTTTCTGGATATACCACAGATTTCCTCGTATCTGTCCTCGTACGATAGGTCTTACTGCGTGGCCTCTAGCTAGCAGGTAAAGTGTCCATGTATTTACGATTTTAGGTTTTATCAAAGTTACTCGGACATTTTTATTTTTGTGCGGTGTTTGTAGGCTGATTGGTTATCAGCAGCCGGACAGAGACAGACAAGAAGGCAGGCTACTGAGGTGGCGAGAGGCGTTGGACAGATCAGACATCGAGCGGGTAAGCATAAATAGGCTTTATTTTATTCCTTAATGGTGATAACTTATTTACTAATGTAATCTGCATTTTTTTTGTTTGTGCAGTTTTGGTGGACCCCGTACGACACGCATGAGTTACAAGCCATTGTTCCCGATTGGATCCGCTCTCACCTGGAGATATATACATGGAGGTCTGCGGTGCCTGTTGTGTGCTTCAACATGGTGCACATGCATTACGTTGATTGTGTGCTCAGGCAGTACGGAGGGGAGCAGCCCGTACCTAGGGCCCCTGTGGATCTCACTAGGCTCATGATATCCACAAGCAAGGGTGAGGATCGATGGTGGCCAGATACGCTGAGAACCTGGTTCGATGGTTGGCGAGGTCGGGGCACTCGGGAGGTGCTTGTTTCCATACATCCGTGTAGGGATTTCCGCGGGACTCAATACTATTTCACTTGGTATGTTGCTGCAGTTGGACTCGGGAGATTTTTGTCGCATCCACATCGACTTGATGACCCACGCTGGATGTTTGCACGCCCAGATCTACTAATGACCACTACCCATCCGCGGGACGAGTTGGACATGCCAGAGGATGCTCCCAGTCGCCGCAGGAGGGCTGATGCAGTGGGTACGGGGAGGCGACCGACAGCTAATGCAGATCCCCGGAGGCCTCCTGCGAATACACGTGACCCTCGGAGGAGAGAGATGATAGGTGTCAGGGTCGGCGGGGATGATGCACAAGAGGAGGCTGATGAGATCGCCCGATATGAGGAGGAGGGAGACGCAGGAGATCAGCCACACGTTTCTCCAGCACGGTCACAGTGGTTCGATGCTGACATCATTGGCTCTTCATCCATGATGCAGCCTATGCATGCATCTCAGCCAGGTGGTGACGGTGGAGTGCAACCTTTCCCAGCTGCGGCATCTCCTGACCCGTTCTTACATGCCACACTGGATGCTGGGACCCTTGATGAGGTTTTCGACATGATTCGGGCACCGGATACGGTTATCATGTCTCAGGCAGTATCGTACAGGACATTCAGGGATCATCGCCTTGACCCTAGTAGCTCCGCATTCATCGCATCGCCCCACCAACCCCATGGAATGGGGTACACCGTGAGTGACTTCACCGACACCCCAGCTCAGTACGGGACACCACCGACATACTATGACTTCATGAGTGGCCCGATCCCGACCACGACTCAGGCCGAGACAGCAGCCCAGGAGCCCTCTCCACCGCCTCCTCCACAGAGACCCACGAGGACGGTTAGACCACCCCCATGTGGCACCGGTGGGCATTTACATCATAGTAGTGGCTACATGTGACATCTTGTACCCGGTTTTCTTTTTTTTCTTTAGTTCATGTTGTTTCCTATCCATGTTGCCTAGGGTCACAAGAATTTGGATGGACTTGGGGTGGTGTACTTAGGTTATGAATGTGTTTAGGCTCATCTTTTATCTTCTTAGAAAGTCAGTTTCTAATGGACTTCTATGTACTTATGTTATGTGTATTTCAAAAATGGTTTGTAATGGACTTTTATTCATATGGATTGTGTTATGTTTAAACTGCTTATGGTGTACTTTAAATGTTGTTGTTTTTATGCCCATTATGTTTATGTTTCTTTTGCGGGTTAGTGAGCTTAATATTTTGTCAATTATTTGTATTATGTTGTGTCGGAAATATGACAGAACGTAAACGTTATTAATTATCAACATAATCATATTCGACTTTATCATCAACTAACAAAGGATAATAAAGAAACCACCATTAAAACCACAACAATTGCACATATTTCTGGAAGTCAGATAGAGACCAACAAGCGCACAACAACAATAGGAATCACAGAGAATGACCCGACACGAAAATACCAACTGAACGCAGAAGGGTCCGAATAACTGCCACCAGTTAATCCTTAGGGTGCACGGCATTGGGAAAACCTCGACTCATGTGACAAAATTGCCGACATAGATCGCAGCGCTTCTCTGGACGCTCAATAAGGTCCATTTCGTTCCTAATCCGAGTGGAAACTGGTCTCCCCTTGGTCTTCCTTCGCATCGACGGGTTGGGCCGCACAGTTCACCCGTACCATTCAGGCCACAGCCTTTCATCCGGGATTGGCAAAAAATCCATATCATATACGTGTTTCCATGCCGCCAAGCCATACACAGGATGAACATATGGACCTCACTCTATACCAATTGCTGCACATGCAGCAACAACATGCCGACACAGACGATGGAGCTGTTGGAAACGACCGCAGTCACACATTCTCTGCCTGAGCCGCACCCTGTATATTGCTTGGTGAGAACCCATTATCGGAATCACCTCCTCCACAACAAACACTGCCGACCGACGATCATAACTAGAGACACGCATCTTTGGCAAGTCATCCTTGTGCTTCTCGATCTCCGAAAGCAGGAACTGGGTCTAAATATTACAACCAGCTATCTGTGCATGTGCTTTGTGGCCCTTCCTGATCCATAACTGCTGCAAGTGCTCATATGTGGCTTTCACAATGGCAGAGATCAGCAGGTATTGTGTACCCTTGAGGATAGCATTTATGCACTTAGATAAGTTTGTGGTCATATGCCCCCATCTTCGGCCCTCGTCGCAGTGCTGTAACCACAAGCTTTGCCGAAAACGTGATGCCCAAACATGCATCTCCGGCCTTATCCGCTCTAGTTCACGCATGTACCGTTGATACTCAAGCTCGGTGTGAGCATACGTCACATTCATCAACGCACGCTTGCCCTCTTTCGACCTGACCTTGTTGTTGAAGTTACTTGCCATGTGCCGAACACATATTGTGGGATATGCACTCGGAGTCTGCCACTCGCTATTTTCTTTTTCAATAGTCGCCTTGATTGCATTTGATTGATCTGAAATCAGCAGGATCCCCTCTCTGCGAACCACATGTTGCCTCAGATTACCAAGGAAAAAAGACCACGACTTTGTTGTTTCTGATTCAACAATAGAAAATGCCGCAGGAAATATGTTTGAGTTACCGTCCTGCACGACTGCCATCAGAAGCACCCCCGTACTTCCCATATAGATGAGTGCCATCAACGGACAGGAATGGCTTGCAATGCTCGACCGCATGGATGCACTTCAGAAAACTCCAAAAAACCCTCTCAAACTGGGAACACTGTACGTCGGGTAAATCACCATTGTAAAAAGGGCCAACCTGAAAATCTACGACGGTTCCATGGCAGAAATGCTGCAACGCAGCCAACAGCCTCGGCAGAATGGCATAGGACTCCTCCCAGTTGCCATACAACCTTGCAATTGCCTTCTGCTTCGCAATCCAGACCTTCCTGTACGAGGGTTGGAAGTGGTAGTTCTGCTGAATTGAGCTTTGCAATACAGCAATTTCAACCGACGGATTAGACTTGATAGTCGGCAATATGAACTCATAAATCAGGGTGCTGCCCAGCTGCGCGTGGTCTGCTGATGTTGAAGGGGCAATGCATGAGTGTGGCCCCCAACTTCCATATTTCCCTGTTTTAACAGAGATGTACCATCACTGACCGAAATTTTACAAAATGGGGCAGCAAGATTAAGTCAGACACACTTACCAATAACCAAGGTTTGTGCGCAATGCCACGCGTACCCTCCAAGGACAACCAGACTCATGCTGCTTGCAACGACACACGTACTTGTATGGATTGGATTCCAGCACTCTGTATTCTGCAGCCCTTCGGATGTTATAGTTTTTCACTGTCATGTGGACAGCTTCTCTGCAACTAAAGCGATGCCCAACACAGAACTCCTCCCCACCTCTAGGTTGATGTAGTCATCCCCCCCGCCTCCGTGGCCTTCTCTAGGCTCTTCCTGCATCGCATCCAGGTTCAGCGTATGGAAGTGGCTGCTGACAGATGCCAAATCCGGTATAGCCGCTGGTGCCGGTAATAAAAACCTCCGAGCGACTTGCGTCTCATCAACAAAATCAGCCTCGTCGAAACTGTCACTTGATTCTTCACTCTCTCCCAGGTATTCTCCATTAGATCCGTCATCTGAGCCCGAATCCATGTCAACGGACACATCCGGTGTAGCGATCCGGAGTGGTGCTGCAGCAATGGCACCCACTGGGCCTGCCCATGCGCATGATGGACCAGCTTCAGAACGGATCATGTCCCATGTCTCGAACAGAAGCTCCATCACTTGGCGTGGGCCGTACCTCTGATGCAAATCAAACATGGCCCGAGCATGGACATCACCCTCGACCCAAAATATCTTGAACTTGTATTCTAACGGCGGAAGTATATTCAGAAGCCTGTACGCAATCCGCCTCACGTACTTCCGGCCAAGGGCCCCATTGTCCGCAAAATAAAATTCTTCAGCTCATCAAGCGTATCAACGCGTTCGATGTAGCACAGTATCGGGTTCGGACACACAAACCCAATGTCATCCGCATCCCGTTTCATCTCACCATCAGAATACAGCGTACCGACAATTAAATTTGAATCCAACATCTTTTTAAATGAAAGAAATATTTTTAGGGATTTGGGAGAGCTATGCTGATAGAATTTGCACAATGGAGTGCAACAATAGCTCCTTTTATAGGCCCATGCCCCTCCTAACACGGGCTAGGAAAGGCCATTTTGAGTTAACACGGGCCATACAGTACCATGTCACATTAACACGGGCTTTTAATGCCTGTTAAATGTAACACGGATTACAGAGCCCCAAGATAGGCCACCACGAGGGTCCCATACCCGTGTTGGGCTACAAGCCAACTTTCGGTCACCCAACACGGGCTTCAGAGACCCATTTTGCCACCACGAGGTTCCCAAACCCGTGTTAGGCCCATCCCACGAAAAAAAAATTTGTTAATTAACACATACATTATTAATTAGATAACAAATTAAAATATCTAATAATTATAAAAAATAATCAAAACATGAATTACTATTTACAAATTATAATTATTACTTATAAGTATTTGTAAATATTTTTGCCCAATCATGAGAGTAACTCGTTAGGTATAATTTATAAGCATTTTATATATTTAGAAATAATTTATCCTCACTCATGATTCTAAAAATATATGTTATTTGTTATTTTATATAAGTATTTTTAAATTATTATACTCACAACTATTCATAAATAATTCATCCTCATTTATAACTATAAATTATGTATAAATAATTACTGATTATTTATTTTAAAAAAATCATTATCATTTGTAAATTATTATACTGGGTACTGGATACTTCATAAATAACTATAAATTATTTACATATAACTATTTGTACGTAATTATAAATTATTGTTGGTTACAAATAGTTATACATAGTTAGGAATACTATTTATACTTAATAAAACATAAATATTAATTACAAATAATTATTTATAACTAATACACATTTGCAAATAATTATAGATAACTCAAGCATTGTAATTAAATTCATACACATAAATGATTAAAATATTAATTATTGGGCCAAATACACGCACAAATAGATGACTATAAAAGTTATCTTCTGTTCACTTTTTTTAATCTAGAATATCCTAAATACAATACATATTCTTTGTTTACACTGTTTGCAATTAGAATTCAAATTTTACAACCACAAAACCATAAACAAGATCCAAATACGCTTCGATGGTTAAAAAAAAAAAACCATTCCGGCCGGATTCTGCTCTACTGGCCTGTGGTTCTCCACAAAGGTCCTGAGGTTCCCCGCATAGGCCCTGGGGCTCTCCGCAAAGCCCGGTTATCTCAGAGTCGTACGATACATTATTACTCGGCAGATGTCAGGAGGACTATCACCGGTAGCAGTTATGACGTGCTCTAACCCCGCGGATGTCAGGAAGACTATCACCGGTAGAAGTTTCTTCAGCTACTCTCCATTATTTAACTGCCTAATCCACCCATTCCTGAACCGACTCATTTTGATTACCCGCATACCTATTTCTGATACTAATGTAGAAAGTGAATTGGGAGAGAGTTTCTTCTTCCTCTGTGTGTGGTGTTGTACTTGGGAAGATGTGCTCCTTTTATAGGGAAAAAGTTGGGCTCAACACAGGCTCGGGAAGCCCATCATATGCGTCACGGGCTACGGACTCCGATGATATTAAACACGGGCTACAAAAGCCCAATATAGCAACACAGGTCATCGAGCCCCAAGTTGTGCGCCACGTCCCATACCACCTCGTGTTAGCCTACATGCATCCCAAAATTCCCATAACATAGGCCACTCCCACCCATGTTATAGCCAAAACATCAACATGCAGCTATCAGGCCCGTGATAAGTTACAACAGCCCAAAAACGTAAAAACCTAGTAGCGTGTCCAAAAGCGTAAATCCTATATTTATATTAATTATTTAAAAAAAATCCTTTCTTTTTACTTACATACTATAAGCTCTAGTTTCATATTTTTTTAGAATTCAACATCGTTTTATAAATATTGACCATGGCTCTAAAACAACCCTTATACAGCATACATATGCCCATTACATCTCCTCCAAATGGTCCAATCCAGTCCATGCTTAACCAACTCTCATTTCAACTCACTATTTCATACGTATTTCCTCTGGTGCCACTAGAGCAAGCCGTCGAGCAACTTTCACTGTTCTAATTTTTCTATATGTGATTTTGAGATTCTCTCATAAAATCATACACCACTACATGACAAAAATTCAACATGTTACTTGTTCGTACATATGCATATGCATGTGACAGGAAGTATACTGTCATATGTATGTGAATTCTGAATGTTCAATTGGAATAATCATTTTAAAACATTGACTTTAGGTTGTGTTTGTTTCTTTTGTGGAGACCTGAACATTTATGTATTAAAAGGTGTTTGGCGGTACATAAATAATGAACATTGTATCTCCAACACATTTTTTTTTTGTTTTAATGTCCATTTTCTACTTTTCTTTGAAAGATAATGATGGACACGGAATTTAAGTATTTAACAAGGTGGACACAGATTTTTATAAACAAAATCTTTTTATTCATAATTTTTTTTAATTATTTCATTGTTACCATTTTTTAATTTTGGAATCACAAACCTTAATTTTTACTTCTTTCTATTCAAGCGTTCAAAGTTTTTCACTTTTTCTTCTTCTTCTTTCTTTATCTTTATTTCTTTCTTGAGTTCAGTTTTGGTACACTAATCAATTTTCAGTATTTGTATGCACATAGCTAAGTTTAAGTATTTTAAAATTTTATTTCCATTCCTTGAAATATTGATATTTCTAATTTAAGTCATCAACCTCAAGTTTTCAAGGTCATGATAAAGAATCCAATGAATGTTTATTCAAATGGAAAATTAATAATTGTTTTTTATTTTCAATTTGGAGAAAATGAAAATGTTACACTGAAATAACAACTGAATAAATGTATTTGGTATCATAATGAGAACTGAAATAACAACTTGAAAAAATTCATCTTAAAGTCACATTGACACACTCTCGTTCTCATTCCCATTTTTTAAATTTAATTTTCCTTAGCTCTTACAATGGATTTTGCATCTTGCCACTAGGATAGGAAGAAGCCCCCTTCTTCGTCAAAGACCCGTGGCGTCATGCGACAACACAATTGAAACAGATTGGAAATGGAGAGATAGATATACTCGTTCGGTGACAGTGGCCATTGACCTCCCTCCGTTTCCTTTCGTTTCTCTATGTCACTTCTTCACTCGCTGAGTATTTTATCAAAAATTGTTCATCTTGTCGTTTTATGAAGCCATTTTGATTTTTCAAGTAATATTCTATACTAATATTTTTAATAAATTTATGAAAATATAAGAAAATTACAGATTTGAGTTGGACGAAGAAAGTGAATAATTGAGAATATGAAGGAAGAAAAAGAAATTGAAATATTAATTACAACTGAGCTATAAAAAAATAAAATTTATTGAAAAAATTATTATGAGAATATATAAAATGTAAATGGATAAATATAATTTAAAAACAAGTAAGTATGTGCATTGAAGCAACCGAAGCCAATTATTTCTCTCCTCTTCTTTTTTCTTCCTCTCCCTCCTCTTTTTTTCTCTTCATGCCTGTGCTTCTTTCTTTTTCTCTTCTTCCTTTTCTTTTTCTCTTCTTCATCTTTTGGTCACTCTTTCTCTCTCTTTTTTCCTTTTTTTTTTTCGATTTCTTTTTCTCTGTTTCCTTTCTTCTTCTTTTTTCTCTTCCGGATTTTTTTTCTCTCTTCCCTTTTTTTTATTTAATTTTTTGTTTATTTACTATGAAATGAATCTTTCCAACAAAAAAAACTAATAAAATTTTGAATGATTAACAAAAAAAATTATTAAGTGATAGTAAAATACATAATAATCAAAGTTGAAGAAAAAATTAAAAGAAATCAAAGTAATAAATATGTATTGAAATTAGAGGAGTTCTCATGAGAAGAGCAAAAATTGAAACGTTTATATTTTATTTTTATTTTTAAAAAGATAAAAAAAATTGTAGGCTTGTCCAAGTGTGTCTTGTACATTATAGTCAAACATGGTATCGTCTTCCAAGGTGCAAGTAACTTTGGACTATTTAGTGGTGCAAGTGAAAAACATGTTTTTTTAACTTCTTTTAAATTTTTTAAAAATTACAAAATAATACCTTTTTAATTTTTTTTTATTATTTGGTCTTTGTCTTTTTGTAATTTAAATTTTTTAAATTTAAATTTAAATTTATTTTTTTATTTTTCAATGTTCATATATCTTCAATCTATCCTCCAATTTTTTGTTGAATTTAAAACCTAGCCTTATATGTACCATCCAAGTGTTATCAAATTCATAATTTATTATTGCCAATCCCAATACCAATTTATTTAATTAAAATAAATTTATAAATCTTCATTAGAAAACCATCAATTTTGTTGTAGTAAGGCGTACTATTTCTTCATGTTCTTCGAATCTTATTGGAACTGTTCAGTTCATCCTTCGGAACCATGTCTCATCCTGGATCTGATGAAATAGGATGAATTGAGATAGTATTTTGTAAATGGGTAATGCTATTTAAACAAGTGGTTTTGGCCAACCAAGTGCAACCAAGTGGTTTATTTCTATGCTAAATAGAATATTATTTCGGTGTCAAATAGTATAAAAAAGTGCACCTAAATAAAGTTCTATTTGACACCAAAATTATCTTTTATTTAGCATAGAAATAAATCACTTGGTTGCACTTGGTTGGCGAAAACCACTTGTTCACGTAGAATTATCGTTTGTAAATATATAATTATCTTGAATATATTAACCGCCATATTCTAGGAGCCCAAACTATGTGATTGAATAAATCATCCTCCATCTGTTGCGGGTCGAGGACTCCTTCCCGTTCTTCAAACTCCGATTCATATTTTTCATAGAAAAATTTCTTATCAACGATAAAACAAGATCCTTTTTAATCATATTTAATAATCAAGTTAAATAATATAAAAATATATTATTCTATATTAATAATATTATATTTCACTGTTATTCTTCTTCAAAAATTCTTAAAATATAAAAATTGATGCTAAATTCAATTTATTCTATGCACCAGTTGTATAATTTTTGCTAATTGTTTGGTTTTTATGTTCTTTGAAATTGAAATTAATTATGTTCTGAAAATTTTCGTGTTTAACGTGTGTTCTGGGAATTTTTGTATTCAACTTGTGTTCTGAAAATTTTTCATGTTCCGCGTCGAAGAAATCCAATCCATTATTAGTTTTGAGTTTGCATTTCCATACCCAGTCGATTTTGTGTATGTTCCAACGGGCTGAATTGTGTTTGCGTTGAAATTCAATAGATTGACTGATTAAAACCAATCAATTGGTTTTTTTGTGTAAGGATCTCTAAAATCATCAGCCATAACTCTTTTCCAACTGATTGGATATCAGATACAATCGATTGGACAGAAAATCAATAGGTTTGAAGAAATTTCTAATTGATTGGATTTTTTAGTATTGAATATCAAATGCTTTTGTTCAGAAACCAATCTTTTTTGGTTTTGTGTATAGATTTCTTTTAAGGAAAAAAAATCATTTGGAACATTATCCAATTGACTGGATATTAGTAACAATCGATTGCATGGTTGACAGAATAAAAAGCCAAATGATAGGAAGATATTTCCGATTGTTTGGACGTTAAATTTCTGCAACCAATGCTTGGTTTTTTAAAATTAAGAATTCCATCACAAAATAACTAATATTTTGTTTGTATGACCTACTTTATTGAATCTATTTTCTTTCAATAAATTACATGGTATTTCATGATACGTTTAGGGTTTGTATTGAAATAGTGAATAGGCTTTAGGGAAAACAAATAATTTTTTATTTAATCAATTTATTTAGTTTATAAATTTTTTGCCTTTTCCAATTTCTTAATTCTATGTGAACAAGTGGTTTTGACCAACCAAGTCCAACCAAGTCATTTATTTCTATGCTAAATAGAAGACTATTTCGATGTCTATGTGCAATTTTTTATAATGTTTGACACCGAAATAATATTCTATTTAGCATATAAATAAATCACTTGGTTGAACTTGATTAGCCAAAATCCCTTGTTCAAATAGCATTACTCATTTTCTAAATATGTTAAAAAAATACTTTTTTTGAACATCTTATTTGACTTAGTATCAACTTCAATCTATTTGTTCAATATTCAATAAATTTTGTTTGCAGAAACACGCTAAACCCTACGCCAATAAAAATCTATTTTTCAATGTTTTAATTAATTGGGTATCAACTCTAATATATTTGTCTAATATCCAATAAATTAAGTTTGCAAGAAACAAGTAACATTCTAATCCATTTATCTAATATCCAAAAGATTTAATTTTCAAAAAACATGATTGCTAGTGATATCTAATCAATTGGATAAGGTATATAATTTATTATTTCTTTAAAAAAAATCCATACTCAAAAACACTAGAATATTTTTCTAATTTAATTAACACAAACTCAATTTATCCTTGAAACAAGCACAAAATCCATTGATAAAAATATACATAATCAATGGACTGATTTTCAAAATGACTTAATTGATATACAATGCAAGCTCAATTTCAACTTTTAATTCTTAATAATATGTGTATTTTTTAATGTGCTCAGAACATTTTAGACTGATTAACTATATTTATATTGTAACTCGATTCATTCTAATTATTTTTATTTCAAATATGTATTTTAGAATGTAAAAAGTAATTATGGAAAGAAAAAAAGCGATTACTTATATAATAAATTGGTTATAAAGTAAAACCTAATCAACTGAAAGAATCATCCAATCAATTGGCTGGAGATAAAATTTCCTTGTTCCTCTTGTTTCACGAAGTTAATCGATTTAAAAGAATGATTCTAGACAAAATTCAAATTCGGTCATCTGACTAAATTATTCAATAGAATTTTAAATGATTGTGTATTACCCAATAAATTGGCCAACAAAAAAAAAACTTTCTAACCAATTGGTAAATCATCCAATCTATTGAATTTCAACACAAACACAGTTCAGCCAGTAATGCATACTCAAAACCAATAGATTAGTTTTCAAACACAGAACTAATAGATTGGTCTTCAGACCCAATGAATTTATATACAACATGGATCTCAATTTCATCGACGGAGAACACAAAAATTTTCATAGCACACATTCAATGCAAAATCATGATTTTTGCAATTTTTTGCTTTTTCTTTTAATTTTTGTTAAAAAAATATGAACACATTATTTTTTTAATTATATTATTTTGTCATACAACTTTTTATAAGATGAAGTAGTATAATTATTAATATCATGTATGTTTATCAATACAAATTATGAAACTATTAGTATAATTGGATTCATTCCAATAATTTATGAGTACGTGAAGAGAAATTTGTTAATGTGAGAAGAGGGACTGAATGATGTTTCTCAAATAGCTAGAATTTCTATTTGTGTTTTTTAAATGGTTTTGATTAACTCATTCTAAAATTAGCGCAGATATGAATTTGTTAACGAGATGTATAAATTTAATTTATAATTTTTGTATTAGCAATTTGATTGAAGCATTTCTTCTCAGATATAATTCAAATGGTGAGTTATTTTATTTCTACAATAAATCAATATTAGAAAATAGCTTGTTTAAATTTATATAATAAATTAATAAATAAAAACAATTTTTTCTTCTAATTTACTCATCCTCATCAAATATATGAATATTATATTTTTCCAATGAACTGCACACAAAAAAGATGGATACAAATATTCAATTAACTCACTTAATCATTCAGCATGCTCATACATAGACGTTGCATGATTTTCATTCCAACATTGGGGTATCAGTGAAAAAATATCAACATGAGCTATGCAGTTTCTTATGAATCGTATGAATTGAGTTTCTTTTCTATTCTGATTATTGTAGCTTCTTTGACCTAAAATAAGTATCATTTCGGGTCTTGCACCCTATCTTTTCAATCTGTCAAAGCTATTCTATATTTTTGAAGTTCTTTATTGATTTTTTGGATAGATATTTTTCTCTATGTAGGGTCTTTGTTACTTAAATATTCATTAAAATATCTACTAAACATAACAAAATAATACAATTTATATATAATTGACGGCGCTCTCAAGCCGGTTCAGAATTCCTTAATTTTCAAAACAAGAATTCGTTGCAGATAGTTCCGAACCAACTATGAGAGTATCGTGCAAATTTAGAAAAGGTGTCATAAAACTTGCAACAAGTTAAAAATACCAAGTATTAAACTCGGGTTATTCTCCCTAGAAATTGAAATATTGTGAGAATTGTGAAAATATTGGGGTTGCAATGGTGAGAATGGTGAACATGAATAAAATAAGAGATGATTTGTATTGCAGGTAATAAGAGGTGTTTGGTCTTGAGTTGAAGTATAATGTGTCCCTATGATCACCACTAATCCCAATTATGAATGGTTGTCACGTAAGGCACAAAGCTCATTCTGTCAAACGATCCAATGGATGAAATTAACCCTGTTCCGAAGGACTACTCACTAATGTGAAGGTCCTAGGTCTTTGGAACTTGAATAATCCATCAAGTTCACCTCATTAAGGACTCAATCATCACTAGCAAAAGCCTAGCGTTAACAGAACACTTTTAACCCTAGCCTTAACACATTCTTGTCCTTATGGATTAGTGGCTAAGATCATTCACACTTCAACCTATGACCAAGACACAAAAATACTACTCCATAGTTATAAGAAACAAAACATCAAACACTTGGTGTGCATAATAGAAAGACATGGTAAATAACAAGGAAAATTAAAGATCTAAAATTACCAGTAGTGTAAATCAATAATATGAACATCAAACAAGTAAAATCAAACCACAATCATCAATATAACATGCATCAAAATAAATTCCAGCAATATAAAGATGAGAACACAAGAACAATAGAGATATAATTGAAATAGAGATGAGCAAATGAAAAAAATAAGTAAAGATTGCATTAATTGAACAAGAGTATGATTAAACAAACACTCAACCACTAAATTAAAGTAAAAGTTTGGCTAGTGAGGGCTAGAAATAAAAAGAGAAAATGAAGAAACAATGAAGAACTAAGGAGAGAAAAATTAAATTAAGAGAGAAAATGAGAGAATATGAATTCCTCAAAAACTCTCCAAAAATTATTCAAGACTAATGATCCCCAAAAATGGGTCTCAAAGGGTTGGTGTTGAGTTGTGGCAGCATCCCTCCTATTTATAGTCCTCCACTTGGCTTGAAATTCCCTTTTTGACCTTTAAAATTGAGTGCAGCCCACGCAACCGTGCGGCTGCGCGATATACCCGTGCTGGCGCACGGTTGAAAAAACGTGACTTGCACATTACTCTAGTGTGTGCGGTCGTAGTACATGACATATATATGCCGTTTTGAAGATTTGGATGTTAGCTTTCCAATGCCGCTAGAACCATATCATTTGGACCTCTATAGCTCAAGTTATGATCCGATTAGTGTGAAGAGGTCATGATTGACAGCATTTGGAGAATTCTGAGCACCTAGGGACGAAGCCTGCTAAAAGGGGGGCAATGCCCCTCCCCCCCAAAACCTCCAATTTTTTGATCAAGTTATATATAATTTTTAACTTAGCCCCCTAAATTTTATGTTTTAGCTTATGTATTATTATAAAATAATATTTAGCCCCTCCCTAAATAACACCCTAGCTCTGCCACTGTGAGCACCGATCTTTGGATGCGAATTCCATATAGAATCACTTAGAATTGGAAGAAGTTTTTAACATAAAAGTTATAGATATTGAATTCTTCTTTCCAAAGAGTCCGTGTTTGCTTCAATCCGATGACTACGATTCCTTTTCTCCGGTACTCATTCTTGTTTCTTTGTGAAATCTCCGCATTGCATGCTTCCTCCATTCCTTCCAAACCATCTTTACTTCCTAAACCTTTAATCACTTCAACAAACACATCAAGGTATCGAATGGCATGAAGGTGAAATTAGATTTGAATTTTAGAGCTTAAAACATGCATTTTCTCATTCAAGGCACAACGAAGGATGAATTCACAAACATGGTTATTCACAAGCAGTTGTGTGACTTTTGGTTGATAAATTCTTTAATTCTAGCACAAACTCAATCATCAAATATGAGTTTATCAATAATATAACAAATATTGATGACAAAATATATATTTTCATGATAAAGATCATTATAAATAGTATGTGAACATTCAAAGTTCAAGTGACATTGAATTTTCCCCATAATTCAACAGAAGTTGTGTTATAAAGTTATTTTAATGAGAACTCTTCTTTTGAGATATAATCTAAGAAGTTATTTTATTTTTTTTTTTTATAGTTGTAATTTCGGATTTTAAAGAGTATTTAGAGTACATGAGAATAAATCATTAAAATAAAAGAAAATATAAAAACACCAAAAATAAAGAAAATTAATACAAATAGATAAAAAAAACTTTTTTCAATTTGCCAGAAATATTCTATATTTTTAAAGGTTTTTATTGATTTTGTTTACAAATATTTTCTGTACCTATAATCTTTATTACCTAACCATTCATTAAAATATTTAAATAATAAAATTTATATCTATAATCTAATAAATATTGATGGAAAAATATAGATTTCCATGATAAATCATCGTAAATAATTTTTAAACATTCAAAGTTTGAGTGGTGTCGGATCATTATCCCTCCCGATAGGTGTGTGCAAATCA
>JASCZI010000753.1:15336-27150 GCA_036250425.1 Stylosanthes scabra | reverse complement strand
GTTGGTTAGTTGTCGACTATTTTCACAAAATAATTACTAACACTATCAAAATTACATAATTTATATATTGATCTGATGTCTTTGTAAATATAATATATAATTACTTAATACATAACTTAAAATAATTATGAAGACAAAAAAAAATTACTTAATTATTATCAAATAGATCTTTATAAATATAATATATAATTACTTTACTTGATAAATAATTTACATTAGTTATAAAGATAAAAATATAAATAAATTATTATTAAATAAGCAAACCGCGCAGCGCGCGAGCAATTAACTAATATATATAAAGCTGGGAATAAATTTGTCTCAAAACCTCAACCTTCACATAATTCTTCCGCACCCAAAAGATAAAAAAACGGAAAATTCATTCCAAATCATAATTACCTCTCAACTGTCTCTCTTTTCACGCGTCGAGCTTAGGCCGCTTAGGCCGTTTAGCATCACAGTGCCGATTTCTACTGTTGGCTGGCTAGGCTTTATATTATAATATTATTTCACGCGTCGAGCTTAGGCCGCTTAGGCCGTTTAGCAAATGAGTGCATCACAGTGCCGATTTCTACTGTTGGCTGGCTAGGCTTTATATTATAATATTATTTCACGCGTCGAGCTTAGGCCGCTTAGGCCGTTTAGCAAATGAGTGCATCACAGTGCCGATTTCTACTGTTGGCTGGCTAGGCCGATTTCTGCTGTTGGCTGGCTAGGCTTTATATTATAATATTATATATTATATATATTATATATTATATATTATATTATATTATATTATATTATTATAATATATTATAATTATAATTTATAATTATAATATTATATTATATTTTTTAACACCCTTTTTTTTTTTGGGTAATCAACAGAAAGAAGGGTCGATCCCTTCTCCCCCAGACCTACAGAAGATAAGAAAGGAACCCTAACATCTTCCCTCTCTCATCATTACCTTCACCTCCGGCGCCGTTCGTCTGCTCTTTCCCCTACTTAGCGTCGTGTCTCCTGCCGTCCGTTCTTCTCGCCGCCCGTGATCCTCCCTGGTCGTCCGCCGTCGTCCGTCTTGGCTGGCTACTTACTCCGTCAGACCAGACGCACGGTAACCCACTGTTTTTTGGCTGCTTACTCCTTTTTTTTTTTTTTTCCTTTGTTAGTTACTTGCTGAATTGGTTCAGAATTTTAGATTCATTGATCAATAATCACTGTTCAATTTCTCATTGCTAATGCTAACGCTAACTTCTTGTTTTCACTTCTTCTTACTGCTTGTTCTGTGTTCTGTGCTGTTCACTGCCCTTCTTTAAAAGAAATTCTTAGATCATGGAAATTGCTTACACTTACAGCTGCTTTTTTTTTATTATTATTAATTCATAATTTTAGTTAGTTAATTGGGTTTATGGATTTACTGGTTTAGCCATTTAGTTCATTACTTGATCATTGTTTATGTGTAAGTGCTAAAGGACTGTGAATTGGGTTGCTTTTTGATCGCTGGTTTAGTTAATTGCTCAGAGGTATCATAATGATTTTATTCACTATATTTCTGTTGTTGTTTTATACTTTATAATCAAATCTGCAGCGGGTTTTTGCAGATTCTATTGCAGATTTTAATGATTGACGACAATCTTTAATGTTGATGATATTTGGATATTTCTTTTGCTATTACTTATGTGTTTATTTTATTTGGATGAGATTATAACACTTTGGTTGATGTAGTACTCTTAATTTTGCTGAGATTCTTATGTTTATATTAGAATATTTATTTATTTGTGTGTGCTTATTTTTTTATATTATTTTATTATAAAGCAGTTTTTTCAGTTGAAACACAAATTAGAATCAGTTCTTATAGACACCTGCCTTTGTTTTACAGTTCCATTTTAAAGAAAGAATCCAAAATTACAAAGAAATGTGAAAATTTTCAGTTCAACCACAGAGCATTACTACTATGCAGTGGCACACGGATTAAGACCCACAAAAGCAATATTGCAGTTCTGCTCTCAACTATCTCTCCCAAACTCCTTCCTCCTACAGAGAGTGCAAGCCAATGAATCCACTAACGCTAGTGAAGCGCATTCAGAGCATCAACTCCAAAGAAGCCTCCCTCGGAATCGGGGAAGATGCTTCTTGGCACGCCAAATACAAAGAATCTGCTTATGTCTTCGTCGGCGGAATCCCCTTTGACCTCACCGAGGGTGACCTCCTAGCCGTTTTTGCTCAGTTAATTATTCCCTTTTCTCTTTCCTTTTTTCTCTTTTTCTTTCCTTGTTAATTTTAATATTAATTTAATGTTGATTTGTATTTGGTTAAACTCAGGTATGGGGAAGTTGTGGATGTTAATCTTGTTAGGGATAAAGGTACTGGAAAATCCAAGGGTTTTGCCTTTCTTGCTTATGAAGACCAAAGGAGCACTAATCTTGCTGTTGGTAAGACTTTACCTTTTTCAATTTTCATATTTTTGCACTTAAAGGCACTTAGATTTTATGATACGAGTGGTTTGATCTATCAAGCTAGCTCATACTACATAATGAAAGGAAAAGAAAGGCTTAGACGCTGTTATTGTTGTTTTGATGGAATGTTTGTTTATAGTTTTTGTGTTCTTTATCTCAGATAATCTGAATGGAGCGCAAATTTTAGGTAGAATTATTAGGGTGGATCATGTTGACAAGTATAAGAAAAAGGAAGAGGAAGATGAAGAGACTGAACGCCAGAAAAGGGAGGCCCGAGGTGTATGTAGAGGTTTTCAAAGAGGGGAATGTACTCGTGGCGCTTCGTGCAAATTTTCTCATGACGGGCAAGTAAGTTCAACGGTTATATTGTGCTATAATGCTCCCCTTTTTTTTTTTTTTATTATGTATGTTAGTTTGATAGTTATAGGTAAAGAGTAATCTATAAGGACCATGAATTTAATTCGATTTACGGGTTAATGGTTTTAACTATAAATATGATTTATGATAGCATACTAAGATGTTGTATAATCCGTGTATCCAACACTGCCTAGTTGGACAAGACAATAGTGATTGTTATTTAATTTATGTATTTTGATTAAATTTGTGAAAAATGAAACTTACAATTACAGATTTTGGAATCCCACCACATTGAGGAGAGCACAACACCAGAGAGCCTTAGTTTACTTTCTATTATCAAAACCTTAACTTTATAATTACTGGAAATACGTTTCAGAAACAGGAACACCGATGGCCACCTTAAGCAAATCTTCTAAGTTCTAAGCAGACCAGTGCTCAACGTTTGTCAAAGAAGTTGCATAGATAATTTAAAAACCGAGACTGAAGCCTTGAACAAAATTTAGCTATAGCCTTTATTCTGATTATTGATATAGACCAAATGAGAAATTTTAGTTGTAGTCAAGTTCTATTGTGCAACTTTTTTGGGGGTTGGTTCAACTTGGTTTCTCTGTACTTCAATTTGTCTAAGTGTGCTTTTATGTTAGATCAACAAGTTCTTGTGTTCTTGATGTAAAGTTACTATCAATGGTATCTTGAAGAATGAATTAGTTAATTGGGTAACTTTTTCTTCCAAACTATAGTTTGTATATACGGTGCACTTGGAAAAATAATAGGAATTTTAATTCAACGTTGTCAACTTTATTTGTTTCACCTTCACCTTACAATAATAAAACTATTCCATTTATAAAAGAGTTGGACATAAGATGTACCTGTCAGTTTTATTTTTGATTCCCAAATCAATATCATTTTCTCAGCATGAGTGTAAAGCACCTTATGTGCATAAGCTCTTACAATAACAACAAAAAACAAAGTCTTATCCCACTAGGTGAGATCTGTTACATGTGTGAATCAACACTATTGTGTCCTATCATGTATCTTGTTTATAGTGTGACAGTTTACCCATAGATCACCATTGTGCATAAGCTCTTGCAGTCCTAAAAGTATTTGTAGAGTTAAGTTGCATGTTCAACTGCAATTTGAATATTCGATTCTGGATCAGTTTTAGTTTGTTTACTGTTGAGTTATATTTCTGCCAATGAGTATAAGAAGTTGATATGGTGATTAGATCGTAAAGTATAATGGTAGACAGGTCTTCTCCGCTCTAACTAGAAGTCTTCACTCATTTTATCTCGTTTTCTCGATTTTTCATATTCTTTGCTCTTCACTTTTGCTTTGCTTGTAGCTGGTCTTTCGAAGTTGTTTATGGTTAAAAGTTTGCTTTTGAAGTTGTCCTGTTACACACTTACTTTGAAATGTTTGAGTTATTGATTTTCTTTGTTGTGTTTATCTAGAGAGCTGCAAACACTGGTTGGGGTCAACGTGAGGATGACACCCCAAAATGGGGTCATGACAAATTCCAGGGTCCCAAAAAGGAGAGACAATATGGCAACAACCAATCAAATCCTATTCCTGAAATTAGAGATAGAGATTCACGCTCGAGAGCCCATGACAAAGAGATAGGATCAGACAGTCAACCCAAGAGAAGTGAAAGAAGAGAGGAGATGTCGAGGCGGCATGATGATGATGAGGGGAGAGAAAATAACAGCAGAAGGGATGAAAAGAGATCATCTAAAAGGCATGAAGATGATGAGGATAAATTTGAAGGAAGAGATTATAACAGTAGAAGAGATGAAAAAAGATTAAGAAGGCATGAAGATGATGAGTCTGAACATAGGTCAAGAGAAGACCGGTATAAGAGAGAGGGGAAAAGATCTAGAAAGAGTGGTTTTGACGTTGTGGAACCTGAACCTAGAGATCATCGAAGAAGGGAAGATCAGAGGTCAACAAGAACAGATGATGTTGAGTTTGATCACAAGTCTCGAGATTCTAATGCAAGGGAGGATAGCAGATCCAATAGGCAAGATGACAATGACTTTCCAGGTCAGCCAAGAGAATCAAGAAAGCACAATGAGGATGATGTTGGTGATAACAGGGAAGAAAGGAGATCAAGAAAGCACGGTGAAGAAGATTATGCAACACGTTCAAGGGAAGACTATGATATGAGGCGAGAAAACAGATCGTATATAAATGACTCTGATCGATCAGACCCAAAAGCAAGAAATGATTTTGATAGGAGAGATGAGAGGAGGTCGAGAAGGTAAAGGCACTATTTGAGGCATGGGATATGGGCACCACAGTCCAATGAGTCCATTGTCATGGAGATATGAGAATATTGGAGCTAAACAACATCTGATAACCAAAATTTGTTTCAGTGCTTTATGATATTTCCATGGTCACTTTGTCACATGATTACTCCCTCTACTGTTATCGCAGTTATGGATTTCCTTTGATTTGGCGAGTTTTGATAAATATTGTGTTTGGCTCCATCGTCTCCAACTATCAATGCTAATGCATAATGAATTTTAACATATATATGGTTTACATCTGCCTCTCATTTTGGTGCTGAGTTCATTTATTGCTTTGAATCTTCTCCAATGGAGCGAAAAACTCACTCATTAGGTTAGCAAAATATCTGCAATATTAACAAGCGCACACAGACATCATAAGATTGCTTAGGGCTTGAGACCTTTTACCATAAAAGGTTACAATTGGAAAGCAATATAGAATTGATAGAATAATAGTAGCGGTTACTCAAAATATTGATCAACATACTATAATTACAAATTTCAACTTGTATTCACTATAGAGTGGCTTAAACAGGCCATAGCCATTTAAATACAACAATAGCTATTACCTATTGCTGCCTTTCATATTTTTAATAAGTTCCCCCAGAGATATGAAAGAAGATCCACCGTTAAGGACAGCTTTTCTAGCCACATTTTTCATCTCTTGCACCTTCTTGTGCACCACATTGTCTCTGTCCATCAATTGTTTCAACCCTTTTACTATCTCATCTGCCATTACAACATCACCGCCAGTCCGATAATCCAGTCTCAGCTCCACTGATAATCCAAATTCCTTAACCATTCCAAAAGCATTCAACTGTTGTTCTGCATAGATAGGCCATGTCAATATCGGCACCCCGAACCACAAGCTCTCCAAGCTAGAATTCCATCCGCAATGCGACACAAACCCACCAATGGCCTTATGAGCAAGAACCTCCACCTGAGGTGCCCAACCACATATCATTCCTCTACCTTCCATCAGTTCCAGAAACCCTTCTGGTAGGGATCTATCTGTATTGTCTGAGGTTGGTGGCAAGCGCATAGCCCACAAGAACCTAAATCCACTTCGCTGAAGCGCCGTTGCTATTTCTCTTGTTTGAGAGGGACCAAAGCTTCCCATGCTCCCAAAACATAGAAACACAACAGAAGAATTTGGTTGCTCATCAAGCCATTTCAATATCTTGTCATGCTGCATTTGGTCTAAGTTCGGATTCGGATGACCTTTGATATCAATCAAAGGACCAACAGCATAGATAGGAGAAGTTTTTACACCGGACAATGCATCAATAGCATGCTTCTCTAACTCATAAAAGGAATTAACAATGATCCCTTTGGTGTCTTTGAACTTCTGAGCAAGCTTGTGATATGCAGCATACCCATCTCTGTTAAATGCAGCAGTAGGTAGAACATTTGAAGGAACTGGAATAGATATACCTGGAATCAACAAATCTGGATCGGAATCGTTGAACGAATCATCGATTTTGCGCTGGAGGATAGCAACCAAGAGACCAGTAAACCCAACATTTGATGTCATGAACAAGTAAGAAGGGACACCAAGTTCTTTTGCCACATCAACCATGGGCATACAGAAGAAATCCAAGACCAACCCAACAACAGGGTTTGAATCAGAATCATGATAAGATGACAAAATTTTTTGTACAGTGTTCTTCACATGGGGTATGAGGCTCTCCATAAAGACTAAGATGTAGTGTTCAATTGATTTCATTAGAACCTCCTGTGATGGTGGCTCTACTTCAGGGAGATCAATGAGTTTGATCTGAGGCTGTGAGGATACAACTGATTTGATGTGTGAATCTGCAAAGGGGGTGAATGGGAACTTGATGCAGACAATTGTGATGGAGAGGCTATTGTCACGGTTGATTAGAATCTTTGCAAGTTCAAGAGCTGAAACTAAATGGCCAATTCCTGGAGAGGGAATGAAGATCAACTCTGCCTTGTTGTTCTTCATCTCAGTCCTGGCCATTTTTCCCTCTTGTTCTTCTTGTGGTGGGAGATGAGTTCTTCACCTTAGCTTTTATCATACATATAATGGTGAAACGAAATTAAAGATAGTTTGTCTTGTTTTCTGAGTTTCTTGTGTGTGAAAAGATGCATTTAACAAACAAGACTCAAAAGAATTTTTCTGCTTCACACAGCAAACAAGTGGAAAATGATGATGCACCTTTCACTTTCACAGTGGGGTTACATTATTTTCTATTTAAAGCAAAGTGCGGTGGGTCATTGTGCTGTCAATGAGTTTGGAACTTTTTTGGTTAGCCTTTGCTTACTATGCAATATGCCTCCTCAGAAACCTTATCTTAAGAAAAGGCTACATGCTAACATGCATTCCACATGGAGTTGAAATTTTATTTATTTATTTGGGTAGATGAAAGCAAAAGTATAATCATACTGAACTACCAGTTGCTATCATGGTTGACTTTTGTTGAAAAATATTTTTCTTACATTCTGTTGCAGTCATTTTTTTTAAAAAAAATTTCTTCTTAATCTTGGCTTAATAACTAGGTATTAAATTCCACGAAGTCTAACCCACGTTGATGCAGGCATTGATGATAACATAGAAGAAAAATCAGAAGCACCATATGACACTTCCCACTCTCCATTCTCTGATGAGAAATACAGTGATATCACCACTGATCATGAGCCTATCACTAAGTTATAAGATAAAAAATTTGGACCTCACTCCACTCATGATGGCCATACACAGCTATATAATTATGTGTGCTTGTTTTATATTTTAGAAGGTACCTTTAAGAAAGGAATCTTATCATTTTTGAACTCTCTATCTCCAATAATGTACATGATAAGGATATCCTTATTTGCCACTTGTATGGTTTGTATTCGCTTGTTTAGATTTTCTATTTGAAAGAAACCTCTATATACAGAGGTTTTCGTTGTGCTTGTAAACCAAAGTAAGCTCATAATAAAAAATCCATTGTGATATATTGCATCATGAATATTTTCTAAATTTCTCTCTCTCAAAACTTGATTCTTTAATAAATCAATCTTTGTTATCTAGTTTAACATATGCTTCTTTTTTTTTCTTTTTTTTTACAAAGATAGGGGTTTCGAATCTGGGATAATAGGAAAGAGGAATACTAGCAAATGTCATTTGAGCTAAAGCTCGTTGGCTAGTTTAACATATGCTCTTGACTTGCCTCTTAGTTGAAAATCCTGCCAATTAGAAATGAAGTTGATCATGTTCATGGGATTTTGGAAGTGTTTGTTCATTCGTACTAAGAAAAAAACAAGTCTATCAATAAAATACCATACTTATCTTCGGTTTAGGATTTATATCACATTAAATTTATTTTCTCCTACATCGAATTGACTTTTTCTACTATACAATATATCAAAGAAAAGTGAATTGAAAGAGTGTACAAGAAAAGAAGATTGTAGGTAACACAAGCTCATCATATATTATCAACAAACTCTCCAATGGAATTGAAAGATGATCCACCATCAAGGAAAGCATTCCTAGCCAAATCTTTCATTTCTTGCACCTTCTTGTGCACAATACTATCTTTGTTCATCAAGTCTTTCAGTCCTTTCTCTATCTCATCTGCCATTACAACATCACTTCCAGTTCTATATTCCAGTTTTAACTCAAAAGCTAATCCAAATTCTTTCACCATCCTAAAAGCATTCAATTGCTGTTCTGCATAGATAGGCCATGTCAATATTGGTACCCCAAACCACAAGCTCTCCAAAATAGAGTTCCAACCACAATGCGACACGAAGCCATAAATGGCTTCGTGTGCAAGAATCTCCACTTGCGGCGCCCACTCGCAAATCATTCCCCTTCCTTCCATCCATTCTAAGAACCCTTCTGGCAAGGGGCTCTCATCATCATTGGCTTTGTTCGGTGGCGAACGCATAGCCCAAACGAATCTAACTCCGCTGCGTCGAAGTGCAATTGCTATTTGCCTTGTTTGGGATGTACCAAAGTTTCCTCTACTGCCAAAACAGAGAAAAACAACTGAAGAGGTTTCTTGCTCATCAAGAAATCTCAATATCATATCATGTTTGGTTGGTTCTAAATTTGAGTTTGGATGAGATTTTAGATTAATCAAAGGACCAATTGCATATATAGGAGGATATTTTCCATTAGATAATTCATCAATTGCATACTTCTCTATCTCCAAAAAAGTGTTAACAATGATCCCTTTGGTGTCTATGAACTTCTGAGCTAGCATGTAACATGTAACATATCCACCATCTTTGCTTAAAAGAGCATCAGGTAAAACCTTTGATGGAACAAGATTTGAGATACCTGGAACCAACATATCAGGATCAGAATCATTGAAAACGTCCTCAATTCGTCGATTTCGGAGGGAAAGCATGAGACTCAGTAACCCTGCATTTGAGGTCATGTATAAATAAGAAGGGATGCTCAGTTCTTTTCCCACATCAATCATGGAAGCACACACGAAATCTACGATCAACGCAACAGCAGGTTCCGAACCAGAATTCGGATAGGATGATAAAATGGTTTGCACGGTTTCTTTGACGTGTGGGGCAAGGCGCTGCATAAAGGTCCAGACATAGTACAGTGGAGCTTTCAATAGCAGCTCTTGTGGAAGTGGTTCTATTTCAGGGACATCGACAAGTTCGATTTGTGATTGTGAAGAGAAAGCTGATTTTATGTATGAGTCTGAAAAGTGAGTGATTGTGAGTTTGATGCAGAGGATTGTGATGGAGAGGTGGTTATAACCGTTGATTAGAAGTTTTGCAAATTCAATAGCTGAAGACAAATGACCAATTCCTGGTGAAGGAATGAAGATCAATTTTGCTTTTTTCTTCAGCTCAGTGTCATCCATGTTCTTTGATCTTAATTTTCTGGCTTCTCACACCATTAAAGGGCTTGAGGAATTTAAAAAACAATAATCACAAAGTTCTCCACAAGAACACAGAATTAAATAAGGATAAGGGTGATGGGGTGGCCATGTTTTTCAACAATCTTCTAGATGCTGAGGGTACGGCCTAATTCATAATGCAATATAAAATTAAATTACAGGTTTCAGGGACCCAATCATTACTTTCAAAATTGATTTATTTATAGGAAGTTGTTTAATTCTGTGTGTGTCTGTGTCACAAACGATTATTTTATTGAGAGAAATATTTGAACATTATTAAAAATTACTTTATAAAATAAAAAATGTTATTTTTAATGGGAATTGAATCAGAATATTGTTCAATGGTCAATATCATTTCTTATGGTATCTTATTTTTTCAGTCAACAAAAGAAAAACAAATTTAACCCAAACATTTGCGTAGGGGCTTAAAGATTCTTTAATAATGCCAGCAAATGGTGTAGGAATAATATATAATAATATCAACAATGCTTATTCTAATACTATTCATAATACTTTAATGATTTGCTGACTTTGAATCCAACAAGCTCAAATTATTTACTATATCTTTGCCATAACAGATTATTATCATTTATTAGTTCCCAACCACAAACACATTAGCTGTCATTACCAAGCTGATCTTGTGTTATGTGATGAAACTATCACATTGTTGTAGCTAGGTGAATGAAGTCATCAAAACTCAAACCGCCATAGAAATTATTTCAGTATATAAGAATTTTTCCTCTTTCAAAGTCTCAACCAAAGAAAATGGCTGAGATTGAAAAGAAGAAGAATTCAGAACTGATTTTCATTCCCTCTATGGGAATTGGCCACTTAGCTTCAGCCCTTGAGCTTGCAAATCTCCTAATCAACCATGACACTGATGATGACACTCAACTTTCTGTCACAGTTCTCTGCATGAAGTTCTCATTATTTCCCTACTCAGATTCATACATCAAATCTGTTTTATCCTCACAGCCTAAAATCAAACTCATTGATCTCCCTGAAGTTGAGCCACCCCCACAGGATCTTCTGAAGAAGTCACCAACACACTATGTTTGCACCTTCATTGAGAGCCTCAAACCCCATGTTAAATCGACAATCCAAAACATTCTGTCATCAAATCCTAACGGAGTTCTTGGCTTTGTTCTTGATTTCTTCTGTGTCTCAATGATTGATGTGGCAGATCAACTTGGTCTACCTTCTTATATGTACATGACATCAAATCTTGGGTTCTTGAGCTTCATGCTTTCTCTCAAGAACCGTCGAATCAAGGATGTGTTCATGGATTCTGATCCCGATCTCTTGGTTCCGGCTATCTCCAATCCAGTCCCTTCAAGGGTTCTACCTGATGCTGCATTTAATAGAGATGGCGGATATTCGGCTTATTACAGACTTGCTCAGAGGTTCACAGACACCAAAGGGATCATTGTTAATACCTTCCTGGAGTTGGAGAGGTATGCTTTTGATGCATTATTGGATGGCAATACAGGAGCTCCTCCAATCTATTGTGTTGGTCCTTTGATTGAATTTAAAGGGCACCATCAACCAAATTTAGATCATTCACAGTATGAGAAATTATTGAGATTTCTTGATGAGCAAGAAACCTCTTCTGTTGTTTTCCTCTGTTTTGGGAGCAAAGGAAGCTTTGGTCCATCCCAAACAAGGGAAATAGCAATTGCACTCCAGCGCAGTGGAGCTAGGTTCCTATGGGCTATGCGTTCGTCACCGACCAAAGGCAATGACAATGAGAGTGCCTTGCCACAAGGGTTCTTGGAATGGATGGAAGGAAGGGGAATGATTTGCGAATGGGTGCCGCAGGTGGAGATCCTTGCTCACAAAGCCATTGGAGGATTTGTGTCGCAT
>JASCZI010000752.1:0-19402 GCA_036250425.1 Stylosanthes scabra | reverse complement strand
TATATATATATATATATATATATATATATATATATATATATATATATATATATATATATGATTAAGATCGACGGCTAAAAATGCAGGAACGGTTATACCGAAAATACTTCCATACTTATATATTTCATATTTTAATGTGTTTATAAAACCCCAAACAAAACCATACGTTAGAAATGCGTAAAACTATCTTGTCGCCTCTAACAACAAGACATGTAACATGCGAGCATTTTTGTAATTTTTCCTAACATGTGCAATATTGTAATTTTCATATTTTTTATTTAAATAAATAAAAAATCATATTGATTTTCTTTCTTTCATTTATTTGCAAATTACAACAATATTGCTAGTTGAGACTTATCCTAAGAAAAATCATTAATGATGAAAACGTGTAATAATAATGTATATAAAACGTATACTGGACATTTTATTTCATTACACGGATCAATCAATTCTTAAAATATCAATCTTTGTACCTTATACAACACATCTGCATTTTTATACAAAGAAATAACTTATTATTATTATTATTATTATTATTATCAAATAATGGAGATTTTGATTAATCACTTCTTTTTGCCTGAAGAGTGCTTCTCTTTCAGTATTTCAAACACACTACCGTCATAAATGCCTCGAATAGTTTCTTTCTCTAGGAGTCCATCCTTGTCTTTAGCAAGCTTGTAAATTAAGTTCCATTCAACAAAAGCACCAATCCTGTTCATCAAATCATTCAAATGGGTATCATCAAGTTCTGAAATAATGCAAAATTTTAATAAGAATTGCTATTCATACGATCCTACATTTGATGGCACTCTTTTGAAATACATCAATAATATGCCCACTATTTTTTGTATAATAATTAAATAATTTATTTATAAGAACCATTTGTAGGGGGTTGGAACCAAAAATTGATTTTCGGTAGAACAGAATTAGCTCAAACTATTTTTTTCACGAAAAGATAAATTGTATATATATAAAAATATTATACATTTTATTGCATTTGGTTCTGATTGTTCAATCATTTAATTTTTTCGATTTTTATCAAATCTGGATGGAGAAAACTCTAACAAACAATAAAGAAAAATCCTGACAAAATAGATTATTTATTGTTATATATAAAAAAAAATAGGATGAATTTTAACATAAAGAGATATTTGGGTGAATTGAATGAAAAGATGTGTGTAAATTTATTTTTAAAAAATTATTAAATATAAAATGACATATTTTCTTAGATAAAATTTATCTCTCTATAAAAATAATATTTATCTCTTCATCAATTTATTTCTGCACAAAAAATTAGTGGCATATGAGTAGTTTGTTTCAAAATATGATATCTAAGTAATTAGTTTTAAAAATAGTGGTAACTAAGTGGACACGCCAAGATAAAATAAAGGAAGAACAATAACAGTAAATATAGATGACCAAAGATATATATATTATCAATTGGGGGTACAAATGATTTTTTTTTTAAGAAAAAGAAAATTAAATATGTCATTTAATAGTGAAAGATTGAATTTGGATGACCAGATGCGTACCTTCCTTTCAAATCCTTAGGCTCTCTATTGGCCTTTAACATCTCCTTCAACTCATCATATGTTAAAGCATTTGGATGTGTATGTGCATGCTTAATGAAAATTTCTTCAAATTTTGTAGGAACAAACCTAATAAAAAAAAAGTACATTATTATTATTATTTGTAGAAGTGAATAATAATAATAAAGTTTAATTATTTTTGTTGGTTCGTATAATTTTATCAATCTTTCAATTAGATTTCTATATTTTTTTTTTCAATTAGGTCGTATATATTATCCAATTTTTCAATTAGATCCTTATCATGATAAAAAAAATTAAATCTAACGAAATATTCTGCTACTCAAAAAAATATTCTGTTACACAAGCCCTTAATATATGGAGAATATTTTGTTTGTGTAGCAAAATATTTTGTTAAATTTAGTATTTTTTTTACAATAGAGATTTAATTAAAAAATTAAATATCATATAAGAATCTAATTAAAAAAATTATAAAGATTAATTAAAAATTTAATAAAATTATAGAGACTAAAAAATTAATTTAATCTAATAATAAGAGTAAATACCCGTCCCGGTCCCCGAACATTTTAATTTTAGACAAGACGGTCCCTAACCTTGTTGAATTGACACATCGGCCCTCTTCCTTAATAAGAAGCATACAAGGCGCCCCTCCTCTCGGTTATCATGTTTTGCACTAGATGACATGTCAGTTACCATCTGATGTGGACTGTAGCTATACTAGGTGTAAATGGTTTCACCAAAATTAAACTAATAGACCCCCCTCCAATTTAAAACCTTCCAACAACAACATTGCTTTTTCATAAAACTCTCTTCCTGTTTCGATCAATCACAGAAAAATCCTAAGAGACTCTTAGACTTCATCTTCCTCCCTTTCCCTCCAAAACACGGTGATCAAAGCTTTCATCAACTAACGTTATGCTTGTTCCCGACGGTGAGGAAGAAGGAAGCGACGAGAAGCTAAAATTAAAATGTCCGGGAACCGGGATGGATATTTACACTAATAATAATAATTAATTAATTAAGATATGGGAAAGTGATTGTCAAAAGCAACAATACCTTCCTTCTTTATCATAAACACCAGTATCACTGCCATGTTTTCCGAACTGAATGTTCTTCACTTCAATTGGAAAAAGAAGAGATGGAAATTTCCCCTACACAGATCACCAAAACAAGTATTTAATTTCTTGATATATAATGGTAGGTGCTCTTTTCAGTATATAAAAATGTATAGAAACATAAAAATATAATGATAAATTGATAATTGTTAATTTTCAATACACACGTGAAAAAAATGTCAAATAAAATTAACCCTTAAATTTATGCATATTTTTATAAAGATACAAGTAATGATTATGACATTATTTCCTGACAAAACTCAATGATACCAATAATATTTAATTCATGCAACGCCATAAGATAGGAAAGTTTTTAGGTATACCGTATATCGATATACTTGTAATCTGTAATCGTTGATTTTGATTTATATTTATATTTAAATTTTCTTTAATTAAAATCAACGATTATATATTATAGATATACCGATACACCGGTATACATGAAAACTTTCCCATAAAATATAATATATACACGTACACTAAAATGGAGGGAAATTTTCTCTCCAAAAAAATTAAAATAGTTTCTAAAATCCATTTTTTTTAAAAAATTATCAACATATTATCCAACTAACTGTGAGGTGGATTTAACATATGCAATGTATTCACCCATTAATTGGGCAATTAATGTTACTCTAGCATGTTTATCCAATAATTAGGTGGATTTACCGACAATTGACGAACTTATACTTATTAACGGTAAAATAAAAAATATATATAAAAATACATTAAATAATTTGTATATATTTATGTAACATGGGTTTATTTAGGATTTGTCACAAAAAAAAATGTAACACGGGTTTGTGCTTCATATATATGGGTGTGTTGAGCAAGAACCAAGAAGCATAAATAAGAAGAGAGAAGAGAGAAGAGAGAAAAAAAAAATCGGTATTTTCTAATTAAAAAAATATATAAAAATTTAATTAAAAATTCTAATAAAATTATAAAAATTAATTCTTTAAGTTAGATTTTTTAATTAAAAAAAGTAGTTATTGCCAATAAGCCAAACGCAAATAACATTGATCCATCCTCTACTTAAGAGATTTCATATTTAAAATTCACCTAAATGGAAAATTTTCTTTATTATTCACCAAAATTTTATTTTTTATTACGGTAGTATTATTATTTGAAGCATTTCAAGTATATCATGATTTACAATAATTCAGTATTAATTAAAATAAAACAAATAATATATGTTTTAAAATCAATTAAAATTCACTATTAAGATTACTTGGTTTACGATATATTAAAAGGCTTCCATTAGTATTATTTTAGTTTTGGACCATCAACCATTATAAAAAGTAAAACAGAAAAATTTCTGTCAACAAATATAAAAAATAAACAAAAACTTATTTAATTTTATAATTTATGAAGCGTTTACAGAATGCCAGCTTCTATAAAAACGCTTTCTATAATTTAAGAAGCAGAAGAGAGACGTACTGGGCGTGTGCTCTGACTCAGAAACACATTGATGAAAAGGGCACCGCCAGTTGACAACAATATCCCAACTCCAATTTCTCTCAACCCTGCCATTTTAATTGGCACATCATATATAACTTATTAATCAACATCATAATGGAGTCAGCAATTTCTTTTCAAGAAAATATGAATAATTAATAAAAATTAATTAATAATCATTTAATTTTATATTTTTTTTAAAAATATTTAAAACTTAAAAAAATAAAATACCAAATTTAAATTATTAATTGATATTGACTAAATTCTTTCTTCTTTTATTTGTTCATTTCTTTTTTAATTCACATAGAAGCAACGATACATATATAGATGATGACGTGAAGTAAAAAATGTGAAGTACAGAAAATATTTTTAGGGGCAAAGTTAAATATTTATGGGAAGTTGTATATATACATAGAATTATCTATGAAATTTCAAGAATTCATTGGATATTATGAAGAAAAAAAACATTTGAAAGGTCATATTTTATTCAACAAAATATAGGTACATACATTTATCCTTTCAATATAAGATTATAAGTCAGCAACATTTGAAACTATTTTCAGCAACGATTCTGTTCTCATGTGTGTGTGTGTTTTTTTTTTTTAAGTATCTTTCCCCAAACTAATGTTTATTAGTAGAGTAATGTTAGGGAGTCAAGAAGTTCATAGAGAGTTCATGAGTGTAATTAGGAAAATAATGTGTGGTAAAAAGAAAAAAAAAAAGAAATAAAATTAATATTAGCCCCCTATGTGCTCCCTAATATTGGCTCTCAAGACTTTCTCTTATTAATAACGACAATTAAAAGGAAATAAAATTAAAGCAAAGTATATATACTCTCTTTACTGGTCACCAAAACAAATATATACTCTCTTTACTGTATAAAAAGCTGAAAATTAAAGTTAGCATTTCCTCTGTGTGTTACTGTTGGAAACTATTATAATAATTATACAATTTTGACAATAGTTGAAAAGTGTTATTATAATTTAAATAACAATTTTTAAATATTTAAAACTAATTTTTTAATTAAAAATGAAAATTATGAAAATATTATCAAAATAAATTATATAACTATGCTTTTCAAATATTATCAAAATTATATAACTAACGTAAATAGAGTAGTAAACTAATAATAATAATAATAATAATAATAATAAAATCTGTCTACAATACTAACGTGCTCCGGAAAAAGTAAAGGGTATAAATTATAAATCTTAAATTTTAAATTATGAACCCTAAATTGTGCCTTGTAAATTTAAACTTTGTATAATCTAAATTTTAAATTCTAATTTTTTATTAAAACCCTAACTTTTAAATTTTAATAAGTTCTAAATCTAAATTATTGATATAAAATATAATAAATAAAAAGTAAAAATTTATTTAATTAATAAAGAACGCTATACTCAATCCTTAATAAGGAGTGTTTAAGGAATAAGGACCATCAGTAAAAAGTGCATATTAGATGTCTTTTTAAAGTTAAATCAACTGATTTAGAATTGATTGAAAAAAACTAAAATTTGTACAAGTAACATCACTTGTAATAATAATGATGATCATTGCACTTGTATTGTATATATACCTTTGTAAGTTTCCCATGGATAAATAACACCATCATGATTGGTGTCAAAAAACGCAGCGTGCTTCTGTAAAACATTCTCATGAAGTGGAATGGGTTTCTCTTCAACACCACCCTCGACTCTTTTGCTCTCTGTAGAAGAAGTAGCAGCCATATGGATAGATAGATAGATAGACACAAAGAAAATGAATGCCGAAAAGAATGGGAGAGGGGAGGGAGAGAAGCCTATATAGATGTATTAGAATAGTGATGAGTTCTGACTTTAGGTTATAACTTATATATAGTTAAATATAAAGTATTATTATAATAATGGATGGAATGCAAGAGTATGGAAGAACATAACGGGTGTCCTGTCCTGTGTGGGCCTTTAAATAAGTTGTCACTGCCTTATCTATTTCTGATTCTTAGGAGATTTAGTTTCCAACTCCAAAAAGAAGGTGGGATTTGATTTCTTGAGTGTTAGAATTAAGAGTTTAATTTTGATATATTTACGATGCAAAGAGTTTTACACGGTCATCCAATTAGATTCATATATTTATAGGATTTTAAAAATAATAAGTTTAAAAATTAATTGATTTGGATGATGTGGTAACACATGATTGAATACATGCGTAATATACTGACGATGTATAGAAATTAAATTCTAGAATTAGTGTTTGTTTGGATTGGCTTTTTTTAAGAAAAAAGTACTTTTAGGTTAAAAAAAGATACTTTTTTTTTTTATCAAATTTGTATCATTTGGATATATTTTTTAAAAAAGTATTTTTTTTTTTAAAGAAAAGCAAATTATATGCTTTTTTAAAAAGCCAACAATGTGTTGTTTTTTAAAAATGTAAAAGAAAAAGCAATTTCTATTAATAAAAAATCTTTTTAAATAAGACATAAATAAAAAAGTTTTTTTTAAAAGCCAATCCAAACCGACCCTTAATGTATGTGTATTGTTATATATTTTTATACATTTATATAGTATATTGTATTTATGTGTTTTTTGAATTTTTCTGCGTTGATATCTATATTTTTCGTATTATAAATAAAATATATGGTATATAAAGTGGTATATGTAGAATTACCATGATAGTTATTATTGATGCTACTTCTTCCTAACAAGAAATAATTAAGAAGATCCAATCTATCTTATTACTTGCATATCACGTTCTTCCATTCCCAAACTCAAATTTAATTTTATAATAACTATAAGTTTGAGTGATCTGGGTTCTGGGCTAGCTTCTAAGGAACTGATTGTTTTCGCAATAATAAAAGGTGATGATACATTTAAGTTTATGACTGTGACTTGTGACTTAACTCAAATGGACATCTAACTGTGTATGTCTCCTTTTTCTTATTAGGCCATTTTTGGGTTCCATGAAGAAAGAGAAATTAAGAAAGTTGATGTTGTTTGGTTTGTTCTTGCTTGTTAGGAAAGTTTGATTTTTGAGTTCCAGAGTGTCAAAGATCCAAATCCCCAAACTTCAAGGTTAGGAAAATGCCATGTGTTCATATATGCTACAATAATGATTTTTCTGTAAATAATTGTTGTAAATTAGGGGTTCGAATTGGAGGTTGAAAACTCTACTCTGACCAAATATATATATATATATTTGTTTTCTTAACGTTTAGCGAAAAATTTAAAAAATATCTTTAACATTTAATTTGATTTAATTTTAACATTAACGTTTTCGAATATATTTAAATTTACTCTTATCATCAAATTTTTTGTAGTCAATATATGGTTAAAATTTCTTTTCCAATTTTACCTACAAAATATACCATCTACAATTACTAATACCCACAAAATGTGAAGATTTAATGAATTTTTGTAGAGGTCATAAACGGTGACATCAACGTCGATGTTGAGGGGAAGAAGAGATGATAATGGTGATGAGCCTTGAGCCTTGAGCCTTGATAGTAGGAAGTGGATTTGAAAAAAAAAATGTTTTTGAAAAGAGAATGTAACACCCCAATATTCGTCCCCGCGTACATAATTATCGAATACTGAGTTATTACTACATTCTCATCACTTAATATACGTAAATACGAACTTTTTAAAACCGATAATATAAATATAGTATTAACAAATTAGAGCCATACAGCTTCATGAGGGGAGATGGATAAGGTTCTCCTCCACATGGCTGCCATTAAGATCTAACCCAGAGAGTCTCTAGCAACCACACCAACACCCACCTTCCCATCATCAAATAACGCTTCATCAACATTAATTTTGATAAGGTTGGTTGGAGGAGCACTCCAAACAGTTGATCTCGTCAAGCCTGGAGGGGGGGATCAATTCTTCTTTGCCTTTTCTCATTGCCTTCAAGAATTCTTTGTGTTTCTTCGTCCCAACATCAACCAACTCCAAAGGGGATTGCTGGTACTCCTCGAAGATGAATTTGTTTCGGGCACACCAGAGAGAAAGCAGACAATTGCCGAACAACCCAAATAATTCAGGATCCAAAACTTCAAGCAAATTCTAAATTCACTCACCAACTCGTTGATTTGGGTTCTCTGAAGTTCGGAGGGAGAAGGGGCTGAGAAACCAGAAACTCCTAGCAAATTCACAGTGTAAAACGAGGCACATTGCTGATTCTTCCTTGCTCCAACATCTTGGATACAAAGTTGAACAATTGATCCCTCTTCTTTGCAGGTTGAGCTTCGTTGGCAGGAAGTCCTTTAGAAAGCTGCAAGTGTAGTTGATGGCTCTTGGGTGGGCGCTTGTTTTCCAGAGTCTCCTCTAACTTGGCTCTCCATGGCTCTGGGTTGGTGAACTACGATTGATGTTTTCTTTTAGGCTAACAATTTGTGGTATGCATCTCAAACTTTCTCCATTTCTTGTAAACTTCTAGAAAAATTTATCTTGTTGGGCTGTTGTTGGTAGTGGAATTTCCAGGGTTTGTTTAGCTTCGAATACCATGGATATGGCTCTGACTCTATCTGCTTCCCAATTGTCCCATGCATCGTTCATTAGCTCTCTTTCTTTTTGATCTAGGTTCTAGAGAATTTATTGAACTCCAAACTTTGTAACCATTTTGATTAGGAAGCCATGGTGACCCCAAATCTCTGTTGTTCTGCCATCCCCAATCTTCGAGAAACCACCAATTTCTAGAACCTTTTTTGCACTGTGAATGTTTCTCCATGTGAAGCTTGGAACGTTCCCAACATTAGATTCTAGGAAGTTAGCTCTAGGATAGTATCGTGCTTTTAGAACTCGAGCAGCCAGTGAATCAGGTTTTGTCATTAGTCTCCAGCCTTGTTTAGCTAATAGAGTAAAGCTCAAGGCCTCAAAATTTCAAAAGCCCAAACCTCCATCCGATATGCTAGAGCACAATTTGTCATAACTAATCCTTAACCAATTTTGGATCATGTCTTGTTTGAGAGTACGTACATTTTATCTAAACGAAATTTCTGATTTATCCAAGTTAATCCTCTGTTTGGAAGCTCTTTGGTACTGGGATAAAACATCATTTATCCTTGAAATATCCTGACTTGATGCTCTAGGGAAGAGAATACAATCATTCGCAAAGAAAAGATGGTTAATTTGTGGTGCATTCCTTGCTATGTTAATTCCTCTGATGACCTGGTTGTTCTGTGCTTTGATTAACAACCCTGACAGCACCTATGCACAAAGGATAAAAGGGTAGGGAGATATAGAGTCTCCCTGCCTCAATCCTCGAGTTGGTTTATAATTCTGCTAGGAATTCCATTAATGAGAACTGTAGATTTTACTGTAGAGACGTATTTCCAAACCAGGTTAACCCATTTAGTTGAGAACCCCATTAAAATCATGACTTCTCTAAGGAAAGTCCACTCAATTTGGTCGTAGGCCTTAGCCATGTCTAGCTTAATTCCCACAAAACCTTTTTTCCTGCTTGTCTTCTTCTTCATGTAATGGAAAGTTTCAAAAGCTACCAACTCGTTGTCTGTTATGAGCCTGTTCTGCACAAAAACAGTTTGAAATTCCCCAACGATATCCTGGAGGATATGTTTGAGTCTATCGCTAAAGTTTTGGTAACTAGTTTGAATATAACATTACATAGATAAATAGGCCCAAATTCCTTGGTGTATCTAGGATTCTTAACTTTAGGAATGAAGCAAATATTAGTCAAATTGATGGGAGAGGGATCTGCATCAGGGTTAAGAATATCTAGAACACATTTAGTTACATCTTTACCAATAACATTCCACATCTTTTGATAAAATAGAACGGATATACCATCAGGGTCGGGGGCTTTGGTGGGTGCATTTTCTTGAGTGCTTCCTTCACTTCCTCTTTAGAAAATTCCTTATCCAAGAATTCTCTTTTTTCTGCGTCAATTCTGTTTATTACAACTTTTGCTGCTTGCTGGACGTTCTCGACTTCTTCTAACTTGAAGATATTATCAAAATAGCTTGTCACAACTTCTTTGATTCTGTCTTCATCTTCAAACACTGCCCCTGAGTCGTCTTTGATGCTCTTTATCCAGTTCTTACTCTTTCTCTGAGATGCCTTCTGATGGAAGAACTTGGAGTTCCTATCGCCACGCTTGCGCTAATTGACCCTCGCCCTATGTTACCATCAAGTTTTCTCCTCTTTCAACATTTCGTCTAGCTCAGCCTCTGTTTCTTTGATCTGCAGAATTGTGCCCTCTTTTTGCTTAATTGTCTTCAAGTGTTGAAGTTTATTTTGGAGTCTTCTGATCTTTTTTGGAATGTCCCTAAATGTCATGTCTCCCCATTTGTCTAGGTGCTATCAACACTTCTCAATATTTCCTTGAATTATATCATCATAATTCTCCCATGCTTCTGTAACTACTTGACCACATTCTTCGCTTCCAAGCTAACACTCAAGTATAAACTTATGGGATATTTTCCTCTTCCTGTTTGTGCCTCCAGTCAGATCCACAAGGATGGGGATGTGATCAGACTTTTAATGATTGAGATGTTGGACAAAAGCTCTCGGGAACGCTTCTTTCCACTCCATAGTCGCTATTGCTCTATCAAGGCTTTCTTAGATGTTGTTTTCTCTCGATTGGCCCTTAGTCCAAGTAAAAGAGTGCCCTACAAAGCCTAGATCCAGTAGCTTCACTTGAATAGTTTCTCTAAATCCTCAGACTTGTGAATAATTGACTGGACATCCCCCTTGTTTATCCTCTTGTCCTGTTATTTGGTTGAAGTCCCCAAAAATCATCCAATGCATATCAGAACTTTGGCCAAGTGAGTGATCAAGTCTAGGCTAATCTGCTTGTTCACATTTTCTAGGCATCTACAAAACCCTGTTGCTCTCCACTTCTAATTTTTTCAATCATCTCGGCTTCCATGTTAATGTGGTTAGTTGAGAGGGATTTGATTTCCATAGATATGGAACAATCCGACATAACTACCAAGCCTCCCTCCCTTTGTTTCCATTCTCATTTGCAATGTACTGCCACTATGCAGCCCATCCCCCCTTTGTATCGCATTCTCATCATCACTACTTCTTTCCTTCTTGTCTCCATTAAGAAGACTAAATTGGGTCCTTGTTTCTTGATGAGATATGACAAAGCTCGAACTTCCCATGGATTCCCAAGCCCGTGGCAGTTCCAACTGATTGTCTTCGTGGTTTTTAGCAGGGCTGCCCTATAGCCTCTGACGTTGCTGTTCCCCCCTCCTTGTGATGCCTTGAGAATTTTCTTCGTTGATTCATCAATATGCATCTCCATGGTTTCTCCATAACTCCTCTTCTGCATACTCATGGGTTTCTTCACTTCCTGTACGTTGTTTCTCCCTTTCTTCCCTCTCCTTCCCTTATGTTTGTTTAACCATGCCCATATCTCCGCTTTTAGCCATGATCCCATATTCTAGGACATCCTCCTCCCTACTGTTTCATCTTTAGAAGCCTTCTGGCAGTTACCTTCATCATGTCCAACTAGCCCACAATAGTAACAGAAGCTTGGTAGTTTCTCATACCTAAAGACCAACCAAATCAATCCGCCTTCTTTATTCCCAATGTTGACCCCCTTCGTTATTGGTTTGTTTATATTTACATTGGGTTTGAGGAAACAAACTTGCTTTCTGGTGTTCTCATAAAGCTCGCACTCTTTGACTATCCCTAGGACATCAATTCTTTCTTTATTTATGTATTGCCGGAAGAGTATAATATTGCTAGCTGAGACTTATCCTAATAAGAAAAATCATGAATGATAAAAACATCAAGTAATAATAATATGGCTATTTTACTCAATTGCTCTCGTTTCGAAAATTTATTCTCGGATTGTCCTTATTTTGAAACAATTGACCTAGCTGCCCCTATTTTGCCACGGTGGCAGCTGACTTTTTTTTTTACGCTGCTGACTAGGAGCCGCTAAAGCGGTAGGCGCTATTTACGTGGAGACGCCAAATCAGGTAGCGCCTTCTAGTTGTAGGCACCAAATAGAAAAGCGAATGCATGAAGGAATCAACTTCTCGGAAGGCGCCTCCCACGTGGAAAACGCTAGGCGCAAAGGTGCCACTTTCTTACATGGCACAACCAGCTTACAGCTCATTGTTTCGAGTGAATGTGACAATGATACTTGTTGGTTGAGTACTCTTGGAAGTACATTGTTACTGTTTCATTTCCTTTTATAATCACATTTCTTTTTCTTCTACTACATATTTCTTTCATTAAAATTTTAATTGCAGTGACGGAACTTAAAATAATTTTTTGGAGGACCAATTTATTTTAGCAATTATTCTTGGTGACCAAGTGGTTTTAACAACCAAGTGGTTAGCCATTCATGTTTATTCACGCGCCTGATCCCTTAATATAAGGGATATATTTGTTTAACAAGAATGGTTGACCGCTTGGTTGTCATAAATAATCATCCAGAATGCACACATATAACTATGCAGAATGCGCACAGATAATCATCCAGAATGCACACAAATAACAAGCAACGCAATCCAAACCTTGATTCATGCATTTAAAAGCAAAAAAACATAAGAACGATGAAGCTAACTCAGAATGCACACAGATAACCATCCAGAATGCACACAAATATCAAGCAACCCAATCAAATACTGAATCATGCAATTAAAAGCAAAAAAAAACTAACAAGAATGAAGCTAATCCAGAATACACACAGATAACCATCCAGAATGCACACAGATAACTATCTAGAATGCACACAAATAATAAGCAACGCAATCAAATCTTGATTCATGCATTTAAAAGCAAAAAAAAACATAAGAATGATGAAGCTAACTCAGAATGCACACAGATAACAAGCATCCAGAATGCACATAGATAACTATCCAGAATGCACACAGATAACCATCCAAAATGCACGCGAATAACCATCCAGAATGCACACAGATAACCATCCTGAATGCACACAGATAACCATCCAGAATGCACATAAGTAACAAGCAACGCAATCAAATCTTGATTCATGCAATTAAAAGCAAAAAAAAAATCTAAGAACGATGAAGCTAACCCAGAATGCACACAGATAACTATCCAGAATGCACATAAATATCAAGCAACTCAATCAAATCTTGAATCATGCAATTAAAAGTAAAGAAGAAGAAGAAGAAGAAGAAGAAGATGACGGAGGAGGAGGAGGAAGAAGAAGAAGAAGAAGGCGACAACGACGACGGAGGAGGAGGAGGAAGAAGACAACGATGAAGGAGGATGATGAAGAAGACGACGGCATCGAACACGAACACAGAAGAGAGTGTTTTGGCACAGGCGCGTGAACACACGCCGTGGTGGTGAGAGTGGGGATTGTAACGCGCGTGTTTGTCAAAACCACTTGGTTTTGCACTTGATTTTTAAAACCACTTGTGCAGCTAGCATGATTGTTATTTTTTTATGATTATAGCCTACAAAAATTAGAATATATAAAGGATAAATTATAAAACAAGAAAATTTATAATTATAACAATAAATATTAAGATTATACTACTTCCCATAAATTAAAAAATTAATAAAATATATAATAACACTAAATTAAATAATTGAAATTTACAGGTCCATTTTAATATATTAGATGATACTTATTTGTTATAATATTGGACATTATCCTTAATCTATTCTAGAATTATATATAAGATAAAAAAGAATAGATCAAGGAAATAAATATTAAACAGATTTTTTTATTTAAGAATATATTAATTTAATCAATAAAATTAATTTTTTCTTTTAAATGAAAAATCACTACTTTTTTTAAAAGAATTTTTGGGGGCCATGGCCATCCATTGTCTCCACCAAGCTCCACCATTAATTGCAGGACTCTATTAATTGATTATTCATTGAAGTACTTTTTCAAGAACACGTACTCTATTAAACATTATGGATTAATTTATCAGTGAATCTTTATAAAAAATAAGATTAGCTTATTTTGACACGTGAGAAATGTGCGCTTTTGTGCCTATCGTTTTTCACATGGGAGACGCCCTTCGAGAACTAGATTCCTTCATACATTCACTTTTCCATTTGGCGCTTGCAACAAGAAGACGCTAGCGCCTCTGAGCCAGCAGCGTAAAAGAAATCAGCTACCACCGTAATAAAATAAGAACAATTGGGTTAATTATTTCAAAATAAGGAAAATTCAAAAAATAAGTTTTCTAAACAAGGCCGGAGTAAAATAGCCTAATAATATATATATATATATATATATATAAACGTATACATGCACATTTTATTTCATTACAAGGATCCATCAATTCTTAAAATATCAATCTTTGTACCTTATACAACATAACATCTGCATTTTTATACAAAGAAATAAATTATTACTATCCTTATTATTATTGTCAAATAATGGGGATTTTGATAATATCACTTCTTTTTGCCTGAAGAGTGCTTCTTTTTCAGTATTTCAAACACACTACCATCATAAATGCCTCGAATAGTTTCTTTCTCTAGGAGTCCATTCTTGTCTTTAGCAAGCTTATAAAACAGGTTCCATTCAACAAAAGCACCAATCCTGTTGCATCAAATCATCATTCAAATGGTTATCATCAAGTTTTGAAATGCAATATTTTAGTAAGAATTACTATTCGATCATACGACCCTACATTATTTGATGTCACTCTTTTGAAATAATATATCAATAATATGCCACTGTACTATTTCTGTACAATAATAAAATATTTTATTTATACGAACCTTTGGAGGGTGGGGTTTGATCATAGGATCGAGCTAAATCCATCGGTCCAACCCGTTTATGTGATTAACCAGGCGGGTTTTTGCCTCTAAGCTCGGAATGTTTAAAATTCGGACTAAATGAGTTGAAACCGTTTAACTTGAAAAAAATTCGGGCTAAACGGGCTAGCCGTTTAATTTTTTAAAAAACATTTTTCAAAAAATAACACTTTTTCTATATTTTCTTTTATTTGACACAAAAATTCGATTTACCAACTAAAAAACTTTGGTTTTCTCTAAGGTTTTTGGCTAAAAAGGTATTTTTTTTTAAAAAATAAAATAATTTTTTTAAGTTAAAAATTAAGATTTTTTGTTTATTTTTTAAAAAAAGATAAATACTCCATTAACTAAACAGGTCAGCACGTTTACCCGATCATAAATGGGTCAAGCTAGAAAATGTAAAGCGGACTTAAATAGGACCGTTTAATTCGTGGCCTAGATGAGCTAGATCTAGGTGGGTCAAGTGCATATGTTTGACGGCCCCATTTTAACCTAATATTTTTTTTTATCAAGATATGTTAGAAGAAAAACTCGAACTAATTCAAGACATTTATTAAAAGGAGAAGATAAATACTGAATGAATACGTCCAAAATTGTTTTTAGGTAGAAAAGCATTTGCTGAAGCTATTTATTATTGATTGAGTGGAATATTCTTTAGGGTTTAAAAACCTAGAGAACTAGACCGAATTGGTTGGTGTAATCGAATTAACAGAAAATCAATTTTCATGCATGAGTTGGGTAAAGCTTGATAAAAAACGATAGATCAATTTTTTTTTTGGTGACTGGTTTAACTCTCCTATATATTGAAACAATACAATTTGTTTTCACGAAAAGATATATTCTATATTTTATTGCATTAGCTGGTTCTGATTGAACTTTCAGAGTGATACTACCTAATCAATAATCATCAAGATGTAGTTTTAGTGGCCAGGCAACAAGTATCTATCTTTTGGGTTTAAATCAATTAGTTACTAGCATATAAATACCATATGCTGGTTAAAAATAGTTGGTTATGTGAAATTTAATATGCTGATCCGTTAGAATTTCTTTTTAAATATTTAAACTTTTAGTTTATTGGTTCAATCATTTAAACTTAATGAAAATTCTGACAAACAAAGAAAGAAAGAAAACCCCGAAAAAATAAATTATTTATTGATATATATAAAAATTAGTGGCATAATTAGTAGTTTATTTCAAAATATGATATTTAAGTAATTAGTTTTAAAGATAGTGGTAATTAAGACACCAAAAAAAGATAGTGGTAATTAAGTGGACACGCCAAGATAAAATAAAGGAAGAACAATAATATATAGATGACGCCAAAGATATATTGTCAATTGGCGTACAAAGGATTTTTTAAAATTAAATATCTTACTTAATTAATAGTGAAAGATTAAATTTGGATGACCAAAGGCGTACCTTCCTTTCAAATCCTTAGGCTCTCTATTGGCATTTAACATCTCCTTCAACTCATCATATGTCAAAGCATTTGGATGTGTATGTGCATGCTTAATGAAAATTTCTTCAAATTTTGTAGGAACAAACCTAATAAAAGGTACATTATTATTATTATTTGTAGAAGTGAATAATAATAATAATAATAATAATAATAATAATAATAAGTTTAATTATTTTATTGATTCTTATAATTTTACCCATTTTTTAATTAGGTTTTTGTACCTTTTTTTTTTTCAATTAGGTCTCTATACAATATTCAATTTTATTTTCAATTAGATCCTTACCGTGATAAAAAATTAAATTTAACAAAATATTCTGTTATTGAAAAAAATAATATGTTACACAAGTCCTCAACATATGGAAAATATTTTTTTATGTAGCAGAATATTTCGTTAAATTTAGTCCATTTATCATGGTAAGGGCCTGATTAAAAAATTTAATATCATATAAGGATCTAACTAAAAGAAAAAAAAATATTGAAATCTAATTGAAAATTTAATAAAATTATAGAAATTAAGAGAAACATTTAACCTAATAATAATAATTAATTAAGAAGATATGGGAAAGTGATTTTTTTTTTTTTTGGTGTCAATGGGAAAGTGATTGTATGTATAAAAGCAACAATACCTTCCTTCTTTGTCATAAACACCAGTATCACTGCCATGTTTGCCGAGTTGAATGTTCTTCACTTCAATTGGTAAAAGAAGAGATGGAAATTTCCCCTACACACATCACCAAAACAAGTATTTAATTTCATGATATATTAATAATGTGTTAAATTAGATAGTTTAATTTAGTTTCTATTTCCATTAAGACAAAAATGTAGAGGATACGAGACAGAAACATGTCTGGCTATAAGAACTAGTTTAATTTATTAATTAAAAGGTAGAAAATATAAGGTGATTTTTAATTTATTAAATGTGTAAAAATAATTAAAAAAAATAATTGAGATAAAAAGTTACTTGCAACTTAATTAAGAAATCTTGAATTTAAGTCTTAGAAATAGCAAAGAAAAATATTTTGAATCATCTATAATTAACGGTATCTAAGAAAAAAATACATTAATCTTTCTTATTATATATACTATAGAAATATACATGTAAATATGTACTAAAATTATTTTTCTTCATAATTTTTTTTTGCATTTTCTATACTTTCAAAATTTATAAAATATATAGGAAAATGAGAAATTAGTCATCGACCTTTTAATTTTAGGATAAATAAATTTCGAACCTTTATTAAATACATAATTATCTGTGACTTTCTTAAGAGAAGGACTTATAGGTCCTTGTGTTAGTTTGCCCTTTTAAGAGCTGATGATGTAAGTCGCTGATTTGGCTGTAACATACATATGTTACGGTGTCAAACTGAAATCCAAACAAAAAGGTTTATTTTGAGCTTATCAATACTTTATATGTCCTTTAAAAAAATGTTAGCGACAATTATATATTTAGAAAAAATGAATGATTTATTTGTCCTAAAATTGTCATTTTCCCAAAATTCTATTCCAGTTGGCAACTAACTACATTTGGTATCATCTTTTGTTACTATATGAGGAAAGACAATTTTCTATTTATGTACAAAGACTATTCTGTAAAACCTTTTAATTTTTTTAAGAAATTGGTGGGAACATTTCCCATTTTAAATCAAGAAAATTTTATGTCCAATAATTTTAATAATGAGGGAGCTGAGCATAATAAAAAGAATGTAACAAAATCATTTCAACAAAAAATTTGGTCGTTAACAAAAATAATGGCTTATTAAAATCAATCAAGCCTACTAATTAATCTTTCAGAATTGGGAGGAATAAACAAAGCTATTTCCAGCATATTTTATTTAACGGCAGTATTATAGAACTAATAGCAGAGAGTTATTAGGAAACAAATAAATTATCATTCAAAATTAAAATAAGTTATCATCCAAATTTTTTTAAAATAAATTATCATCAAAACATAATAGAAATGATCGTCTACAGCCCTAATCAACACAATAACAACAAGGGAGAGGTAAGTGAAGGCGGGACGCAAAAAGAAGAAGAAGATGTGGCGGAGGTCGTGGTTCTACTATCTGAAGCTTTTATCGCAGATCTGTCCTTACCTGAGTCGCATCCAAGCTGCCGTCATCGATGACGACCTCCTTGCCCAAAACTACAATGACATCGCAAACAAGGAGCTCCCTCCCGTGTGGATTCGTAAACGTCCATGTGTGGGAAGAGAAAGCTAGCAATTACTGTTTTACGGAGAAATAGAAAAGAAAAAAAAAAAGGAGAAGAAGATGGTGTGTCACTGTATTCATTGACTTTTTGTTGTTCCTAATAGAATGGGCCACCAATAATTATTCTTTATTTAATTTAGCTAACAAATATAATCATTATTATTTTTTATAGGATTAACTTCTTATTTTATATAAGTTTTTCATTTCAGCCAATTAAAAAAAATTGACTAATTTTACTAATTAAAATTGACAAAATGTACTGGTTATATAAGTATTGCAGTATTACTCATCCTTTTAAAAGGGGGAAAGATTTTTCTACTACAACATATACGATTGCATGATATTAAGGTATGGATAGATGTGTTGGCAGCACGAGGAAGGTTTGGCCTTTGGCGCAAGATTTTTATTTTTTTACAATACCAAACAATAATAATTAGCTATAAAGACCCAAGTAATGATTATGACATTATTTCCAGACAAAACTCAATGATATCGATGATATTTAATTCATGTAGCGCCATAAGATAAGATATAATATATACACGTACGCTAAAATCTAGGGAAACTTTTTAAAATAAATAAAATAAAATCTTTAATTCCAAAAAAATTAAAACAACGTAACTTTAGTTTCTGAATTTTTCTTTTTAAATTCATCAACATATTTACCCAATTACGTAAATTTGACAAATAAAGTTTAGAGTTATGTTATTTGATCTATACACTAAATTTAACAATTAAAATTAATTATTAATATATAATACATATTAAAATATAAAATATACTTAAAAATAATAAAATTATATACAACAACAACAACAACAACAAAGCCTTATCCCACTAGGTGGGGTCGGCTACATGGATCAAACGACGCCATTGTGCTCTATCATGTATCATGTCTACAGAT